>BMAU01020748.1:22500-130000 GCA_019973935.1 Trichonephila clavipes | reverse complement strand
GACAGGCGTAGATTCAGCCCCTTATCACGATGAATTTCGTGGGCCTCGATCTGACTACGTCAGACAGGTGGCATTAGAAACAACAACACATCATGTGTTCTGCAATAAACTGCTACAGAGGAATTTTTTTACAGTCAATTCCTACTGAAGTCTACAAAGAAAATTTTTATTTTAGTTACTGTTTATCAAAATATTACAATTAATACATATATTATATACATATGACAGAATTACAATATTAAATGACAATTATATTTTATTAATTATTATTAAAGTATCATATTGCCATCTAAAACAATCGTGTAAATAAAATTTCAGTTCAACTGAATGCTTTAAAATGTGAGGGACAAAAATCGTTTCAAGTTTTGACCCACGTTGCTAAAAATTAATCTAATGAGACTATATATGTAGCTCTTTAAATAATTAGTTTCAGTCAGTTTTAATTAATTATAACAAAATTATCGTATTGTCACCTCAAAGAATCGTGTATAGAAAATTTCAGCTTAAATGAGCGCTTTAAAATGTGAAAAACACATTTAAAGTTTTATGGCTGTATCTGTAATTCTTTGAATAATTAGTTTTGATCAATTAATTTGTATTAATTATAATTAAATTACCGTATTGTAATCCATATTAATCATGTATATTGTGTGCCCTTTAAAATGAATTTTATTAACTATTGAAAATATGAATAATATATTTATAGGGAGATTGTGAACTAATAGTAGGAAATGAAAAAGAAAACTCATTGATCAGTGTTCGTCTTAAAAAAGAATGAAATTCGGGAAAAATAAAATGAAAGTTCGAAAAGAAAATTATTAATGTGTAAGTAAAATAGATTTACGCAAAATAGTATCAGTAAAAGTGATAGAAATTATAGCATTAGGTTACCTTTTTCTGAAAGGAAAACTGTGGGAAACGTGTGATAATTTTACGTCGGAGTCATTTATTTAGCTTCTCAGATTTTTTTTCCCCAGAAAAGACAAAAATCTATTAATTCTGTGTTTAAACAGTAGGATGTAACTATATTTTCATTTTCAAATATCTTAAGATTTAATGTAGCAGCATATTAATTTTTGTGTGCAGAAAATAATATTGCTTTTTCTTTTACTATTGAATTTTGTTTGCCTTTATTTTTTATACATATCGTACATTCTGTCGTATTATATAAACCTATACTTTCAAATTGTATTTCATAATTTTTTTAGGTATATTCGTTACATAACGCATCCTCCCCTTTTTTACGTTGGTACTTGAAGTGAAATGCTCTTGAATTTTGAAGTCATTTTATCGAAATATTGTCCCAAGTTTTTGAACAATGATATACGTCTTGATTTATCACCCTAAGGTGCAAAAAAGAGGTGAAGACAAACTCGGCACAATGATATACAGGAACTTTCCATGTATTTCTAAAGACTTGTTTCCTTTTTCCCTGCAGTGTGATGTACGAGGGGGGGGGATTTTTCAAAAGGTATATGTGAACGTTCTTGAGACTTTTTAAGCTCACTATAGTATATCCAATACAGATCATAGTGTTTCTTCCATGAGTAAATATGGTCTTGTGAAACGAATCAAATGCAGCGCTGGTTTCAAAATCAAAGTGATTCAATTTGCAATAGAAAGTGGAAATCACACTGTAGCAAGGATTTTTGACGTTGGTGAAAGCTTCATATGTGAGTAGAAGGAAAATACATTATGGAAATGAATGTAACATAAAACAATTTATAAAATAATGAAATGATTTCAAACACAATATGTTTGTCATATATTAATCAAAACAATTTGTATATGTATGATTAAGTTGTGTTCTCTAAATAATTTTAAGTTACTATATAAAATTGATAACACTTATTTTATAAATACGAGAAGAAACACTTGAACCGACATTTTGAGTGTAAATATGAAGTTAAATTATTTTTAAGCAACCAACATTCTGACTAGTGCTTTAAAATTGCGATGGTATAGTTAGACTGTTTGGCTGATCATTCTAAATGGAGTAAACATAAGCCTTCAAAAACTAAATATACATAGAATAAAAATTAAAGAAAAAAATCGAATACATTGTTTTTAAAATTTAACTTCTGGTTATCATATGACAAACAAAATAATGCAAACTCAACAGTTTTTTTAAATTAAAAATTACTCAATTAATGCTACGGTAGCAAAAATTATGTAATTGAAAAAATATATAATTGCATATTTTTCAGTTGGAGAAAAAGAAGAACAAACTAAGCATGAATGGATAAATGGATAAAAAATAGTTTCAAGCAGTAGAACAAATTAGAAGGTTTGTCAACGAAGGAAAGGGAACAACTTATCCACGTATCAATATATTTGACCTTACAAATTTAATCCTAAATTTTTGATTGAATATCCATGCAGAATACGCAGAAGTTTTCTTACACAGTTATAAGCAATTTGATGCCACAGTCAAAACAATGTATTTAAGTGAAAACTCCACTCTCTATCTCAACGTTTGTGGCAACAAAAGCGAAATATAGAATCAAATTAAAACGCAGATTATAAAATAAGACTGCAGAAAACGGCAACAGAACTAGGTTTCGACATTCGGTGCTAGTAAATGCAAGTGCATTAATATAATGCATGGTTACATGACCCATATGTTATGAATTAAAGCTATTAATGGTTAAATTAAAATTTTGTGAAAAAAATAAAGAAATGATGATTTCATTTATTTTTACATAAAGCCCTTATATAACATGTTCATTTACTTTAAATATTATTTTAAGATACATAATATAAGGAGGAATAAAATTTTCCCCGTACACATACCAGCTTTAAAGTTACCATAAATAGACAAAGTTTGCAAACAACCACTGTTATAACTCACCTCCTCCTCTCTCTCTCATGCACAACATAGACTTTATTAAATTGTACCATTAAAAGAAAAAAAAAGTCCCCTTTGATAGGTCAGTCAATTAAACTCTCAGCAGGAAAAAAATATCATCATGGCTTATATGTACGATTTAATAACTAAATTTTGTTACAATATTAACTTAGTTTCTAATATATTTTCCTCCAAATAAATCTTCCTGTCCAATGAAAGAAAACCAAAATGCTTCAAAACACAGGATGTGTTCTTTATAATTATTTTTCTTTTAAATTTTGGAGTCTTGTATTATTCATTTATTAATTTTTTATGCTATTATAAAGCGTGTTTAAAAAAAATTAAAGGAACATATTACGATAAATACAAATTCAAAATCAATTTTTACAAATTAATTATTTTTCTTTCACAATTGTCTGTATTTGAAACCCTTTATGTAAATACTATTGTTTAATCACACACAGTGCTGATTAACGCTGAATATTTAAGTAAGTGATTAAGCCTGATGATGGCCTTATAAGTCAATAAATTAATAAGAAAGTCGATTTGAAATGTGCACACTTTTTAAATTAATTTTGTAAATTACGTAGGAAATATTTTGAACTCATTTTGAATAGTTTTAAGCAGTAGTTCTCTTTGGACTGCTAAATTCATATAAGTAAAATCAAACGCGCTTTAAAAATTATAGGTTGAAGTTATTTACTTTTTTTCTTAAATGAGGACATATACTTATTTATTGATACAAAGCAAATTTAACTCTAGTTAATAAACATGATTATATTTAGATTTAAAAATAAGTCAGTTTATAATCACCATATTTTTAGTTGTTCATAAATTTAATAACGAAGTATGGTTAATTTCAACCGGTAAAAATAGAAACAAGAAGAGTCATTCAACCAAATATAACTACCGTTGTCTATTAATTTAAAATAAATTTTTTCGTTTACTTATGTTGTGAATGAAATTCTTCAATATAGATGGCGCTGCAACTTAGCTAAGAGTATATATACAGAGTGTTTTTTTTTCGAGGTATAGAAGTTTAAGTTGGCATTACTTTCCAAGATGGTGACCGATTTAACAGCTGTCAAGAGATTTATTCTCAGTTTGGTTTGGCAATTCATCATGAATAGACTCATGCCTGAACAACACTTTTAAATTGTGCAATTTTATTTCGAAAATAATGGTCGATTTTCATAAGCGAATTTTGTTTAGCGATGAAGCGCACTTCTGGTTGAATGGCTACGTCAACAAACAAAACTGCCGCATTTGGAGTGAAGCTAATCCACAAGTGTATGTCGAAACACCGTTACATCCAGAAAAACTGACTGTTTGGTGCGCTTTATGGGCTGGTGGAATCCTTCTTCAAAAACGATGAAGGCCACAGCGTTACAGTCAATGGTGATCGGTATAGAGCCATGATTACTAACTTTTTCATTCCTGAAATGAACAATCATTTTGTCCAAGAGCTGTGGTTCCAACAAGATGGCGCAACATGTCACACAGCTCGTGCCACAATCGATTTATTGAAAGACACGTTTGGTGGCCGCCTAATTTCACGTTTTGTACCAGTGAATTGGCCTCCAAGATCTTGCGATTTAACACCGCTAGACTATTTTTTGGGGCTATGTAAAGTCATTGGTCTATGCGGATAAGCCACAAACGCTTGACCATTTGGAAGACAACATTCGCCGTGTTATTGCTGATATACGGCCACAAATGTTGGAAAAAGTCATCGAAAATTGGACGTCCAGATTGGACTACATCCGAGCCAGCCGTGGCAGTCATATGCCAGAAATCATATTTAAAATGTAATGCCACAAGATTATCTTTCGAATAAAAAAAATTCATGTCAATCGAATGATACATCGTTGTTTTATTGCAATTTAAAGTTCTATACCTCTAAAAAAAACACCCTTTACTTAGTTTGGCTTGTAGAGGTATTTTCTGTTTACGTATGTTCTTTCTGTGATGTATTCTATGTGTTTCGTCCAATAAACAAAATTAACCAAAATAGGGTAGGATTGGACTAATTACTGGAAACTAAAAATAATTGGATATGATTGTCTAACTGACCCATGGAAATTAGGATTTAAGGAAAACAACAGCTTACTTAGCAGAATACAAAAGTTTGAAAGTGTTAAATCATAGAATCGAAATTTAATCAATCCACATTACTCAAACAGATTATTTCGGGTGAAAAGATCTATCCTTTAGAGTTCATATTAAAAAATTTATGCATTACATTCTCCTTGATGCAAAAGAAAATATAGCGGGATAAAGTTAATGGTTTGTGAAACCTATAAAACTTTCTTAAAGAATGTCGAATAGTTTCATAAACCAGTTTATAAAAACCAGACTTATCACGTATATACTTTATTTTTTGTGTAAAGATGAATTTTTTAACCAAATTTTTTGTATTACTATACAAAAGATATATAAAATTACCTTCCATTTTTTTAAGTATGCTTTCCTATGCGTGTTTATTTCATTTTACAGTGTATAAACTGCACAATAGATAATTATGAGTAGAAAAGAATCAATAAAATTTAAAGTTAAATGAAATACATAAGTTTAAACTCCTCATCAAAAGTAATTTTTAATTGAAAAAATAGGTAAGTCATCAATGACAAACAGACCAAATTAATCATTAATTAAATTTAGAATTCTTATTAGTAAACTTAATTTAAAAATAAAAATATTTCATTAACTTTTAATGAATAATAAGCTTTCTAAATTATTAATATATTTAAGTTTTAATTTTCATATTAAATCATTTAATTTTCTACCAGTAGTGAATAATGATCACTTACTCTTGAAGAAGACAATACATGGAAAATTGCAGAAGACTCATAATAATTTGTATCTCATTTAACGACTACGAGACAAACTATCTTTCACATATATAGGGAAATTTAAGTGAAATTTTAGTGAATAATTGAAGTTACAGTAAAACTTGTACTGACAATTATAATTAAAATATATTCAAATAATATTTATACAATACATAAATAACATCATTAACCGTGTTTAGAGCTTAAGATTTGTAATACCTTTGAAAGTTTTTGAAATACGTCATTTTTTTTTACAAGAAACTATTGTTATTTTCTAATAAAAAGTTCAATAATATCTATAAATATGTACACATAGATTAGATTATAGTCTACAATACAGGTCAAAATAAATAAAACATTACTGAAATTTGAATTCGATATCTTAAAAATAAATCTTGTAGTGAACTTCACCGTGAAGCAAAAAAATTGAAAAACATAGTTTCACAGAAAATGCATTTAAGGATTTTATAGAGTATTAAAAATTTCTACTAACTGTACACTTTCTAAACTCTCCATTTTTATAGCACAAGTACTCTTCAGTTTCCTATTTAACTTGTTCGGACTTTTCTTTAACCTTTCACTGTTTTCTGGAGAGTTTTATAGACTGCAACAATTGTCGTTTTTAATGTAGTTTTGAAGAAAAATTGCAGTTACGATCTTTTACACAAAATTATATAATAAATGTGTTCAAATAGTATTTATACAGTGCATAAATAACATTTTTATATGTAATATAAAATAAAAGATTGATAATACTTTAATTTTTTTTAATAGAGCAATTTTTTTGCAAAAAACTGTTTTTAAAATTAATAATATTTTTTTTCATAAGAAAGCAATAACGTACATAAATATTGTAACGTAGATCCTGGTTCGTGGATTTTATGCAAAACAATCACTAAGAAAATAAACAGTTATTTAAGAGCGATGTGAATTTATTATGGAAAATCGTATCCTTTAAATACAGGATTCAGCAGCATTATTCACAGGGTAAATATCCGAAGGTCTTAACACCTTCAACAGCAATCAAACAAAATCACCATTGTTTAAAAATACACGTAAGTAAAGAATTTTCACAAGCACAGCCGATCTATTCACTAGTCAAAACAATCCTCACTACTCGCTGGCTTAATCAAGACTGATCACCGTACCGGCGATCATCTTTTTATATAAGCGCGACAGAAACTTCCAGAAATATAACCATTCGTGTCATTGAACGTGATGCTAGTGGAGAGATCTACTACTTTCCAGAAGATTCCAGAGGGTTTCGAACTCGCCAACATGGTCGCCAATGACGCCAAAATTGTCACCAACTTCGTCACCAAAAATGATGCCAATTTGGGTCTACCGCCAAGATCATTGAATCGCCATTCTAACGTAAGGGGCGACATTGCTTGTGCAATTTTAATATGAAATAAATATAACATAATGTAATATAAATGCATTAAACACCCAAATACAAATTATTTACACTATTTACACAAAATCCGTAACAATATGTTCACATATATTAGGTTTTGATTAATAACACAAATATAATAAAATAAAACAATTTCTAAAAATTTCAATTAAATGTCTCAAAAAATTTTGTGTAGGCATTGTTCTTCCTGTTTTGTAAACTCCATTTGCGGTTTCTAATTATGCTATAACATTGCTTCTAAATATCAAAAAAAGAAAAATAAGAGTATTTTTTGGATCTTAAAAGGATATATATAAGAAAAAGTAAATAAATTTCGAACATTTTCACAAAAACGGCGAACTTAGGGTAGTCACATACCTTAAAAGCGAGTAATTGATGAGCTGTGTGGTATATGTATTAATTGTTAAAACTATAGATCTCTTAATGGCTAATGAACAAAGTTAAAATTATCAAAACATTTTTTCACTGCCCATAGTATTTATAAATGGAAATCTGTGGAATACTATTAACGGAACTAATAAAAACAATCTTATCAATATTTTATATACTACATTAGTAACAAAATGGAATTCGTGCTTGAATTTATTGTATTGAAAAATGTTCTTTTAACCTTAATTTGATATTAGCTATGTCAAGTATAGCTTGCTTTAAGTTAAACCAAATGAGGTGGATAAAAGCTTTAATAAATTGTGGTTATGTTCACCGGATGATAACCATTGGAATTAATCTTAGAACATTTTTTCAAGAGAAAAAAGAAATTCTGTATAAACAAAATAAATTTTTGCCTATATGTGACCTAATTATAAATTTTTTTTTTAAAATTGATATAATTCAGTTTATGTTAACTTTTATTAACTTAAAAATGTGGTTTTCCTAACAGGAGACAACACAAATAGAAAAAAAAGTGAAGTGCCAGTCGATTTAAATAAATATATTAAATATAAAATATATACAAAATACAAAATTAGAAAAAAATTGGAAATGTTCAAGTTTCAATGCCAGTTTTTTGAAAACGTTTAAATAATTTATACGTTACAAAGTCAGTCTGCATTTAAAATCCTGGGTAGTATAAAATTTTTTATTGTATGTTGTTCCAGTTAAGAGCAAAGCAGAAGATATTAAGTCAAAATTAAGCAAATTTAGAAAGATTGTCTCCGAGATACACACCATTATCATCAATAGCTTCGACGTATCAAATTTTGTAAATTTGGGCCATCCCGTCTTTTTGACATATTTTCAATATTAGATGTAAACTCAGAAAATTATATACTCCATTTAACAATTAACATGTACTACCACAAATTCTCTCAACATTGTAAATTATAAAATAAACATCAGTGGAAATAAATCTGAAGCAGCCTTAAACTGAAAAAAATACAACTTAAGTCAAAAAGCTATCTCAGACAGATAAATAGGTCTCACTTTTTCTTAATGACAAATCTTTCATAAACTGTTCTGGTTACTGTGTACACATAGTAACCAGAACACAGTAACAGACCACACTGTGTGCTAGTGCATATTTGTTTATTTTTTGGCAGTTTCATATTTTTTTATATCTACTATTCTTTTATTTTCACTTTTGGCTATGTGCATTCATTCAATGTGTTACTCTATTTTACTGTTAAGAAGTATAAATGTTTAATAGATTTATTTTTAAACAATCAAAACATGGCAATTAATTGATTATTAGAATATTAACGTCGCACAGTTCAGCTACACGAGGGCTTTTGGCGACGAACCACGTAATTTTGAACCATGGTCAAGTGACGTGAACGACACCTGAGCTGACACCCTCTCTCCTAACTACCACACCACACCAACGGGAGGATGTTTAAGCTCTCTACAGATTTAACGTGCATCTCTACCCTTCACGACGGGTTTTTAATGGTACTGGGCTCAAACTCGTGACAACGCAAGCCATGATCCTATACCTATACCACTCAGCTATCGCGGCCCAAAACCTGGCAAAAGTAAACAAGGTAAGAAAGTACACCTGGAAAGAAACTTCAAGTCATGTAGGGAATTTAATATTTATTGTACAGCAATGTACAAAAATAAGTGATACGTTGGTCAAAAATATGATAGACAGTTAAAAATATGTTTACTTACAATACCAGTGGTAAGATCAAGTAATGTTTGAAATAATTTCTTAAAATTGCAGTGTCATTGAAATGATTCGGAGTACAATATTTTTCGAACCAGCAGTCATTTAATCTGCATTTAATTTTACGTTGATTCATACATATGAAACCGTACAATAATAATTAAAAATGTTTTCTATCCTGCGTTGCCTGGTAATTATAAACTTTGTTGCAAAGACTCGCTTGTTCACAATAATGTAACTAAACAATGTATCTATTGAATGTGTTATACAACAATAATTTGCACTTATGCCACTAAGAAATTAGTTAATTCTAGCTTTGTTGTGTTGTGCCATTCCTTATAGAGCGCCTGCTGTTAATTCAAAATCTCTCTCTCACATGCTAATTTTAACTAAAAAATAGTCTTAATAACATGAGGGTGTGAATGCGGGTATGTATAGAAAATCGCTTCCTTTTTCTTTTAGGTTTTTTTTTAATTCATACTTATTGATAGTATTAATTTAAATAAGATATTTTTTTAAAAAACAGCGCCATTTAATTAGTATATAATGTTTTAACTATCATCTAAAGATTGAGACAAACAAAAAAAAAGCAAATTAGTTGTTTAGAGTTTAAACATAAAAGAAATACAACATATACTAAGCTAATTGCACACATAATTAGTTTTGTGTATTCTTATAAACATTTAGTTTCTACAAAATGAAATGCATGCCATCTTAAAGTAGCGTAATTATTAAAGTGTACATCAGAACACACACAGTACTTTATGTTTTAGCCACGTATTTAATGCAAATGAACATTTATCCAGTTTATTAACTAAGTAAATACACTGATGTGAATTTATATGGATCTCAAAACCAAAATTAGTGTTTAAAGAAGCGTTCTCAAATGTAATTAAAATAATTTCTCATTAGAGGAAAGTATTATTTCGGTAATTTACGGAAATGTTCTTCAAGCGTATTCATTGATTAAACTTACACTTTCAAATTAATTCCCTTGATACATCAAATTCAGAGAAAACGTTATTTTTTGTCACCTGGGTTATGTCAATAGCTTTGAAATGCACACACACACCACGTGTGTACCTTCATTTTAAATCATAAGTTAATTATTTTTAAAACTCAAACTTTGCCTTTGCTAATTGAATGTTGTACACACTGGTGTCCTTAAATTAGTAAAATCTGAAACAATTACTAATAGTCTGAGATATAATTAAATCAGTCTCGTTCGGTTACTTCAATTATGCAATTGTTACTAATTCTTTTGGTACCATAGATGCATTAGAACACAATTCGAAAAGTATTTTGCAGACATGTTTCCGCGAATTTTTTTATCAGCACAATTGACTGCATAGTGTTGATGAATACCAATAAAATATTTTTTACTGATAGCTGTCGTAAAAATTGGTCAGGACTATTTTACTGAATAGTTTACTCATATATATTTAAAACGTGTTTATCCCGTAATTAATGTGCAAGAAGAAAATTTAAAATAAAAATTTGTAAATTTGGATTGAATTCTAATGCTGTATTTGATAGAGCCTATATTTATACATGTATTCATGTTTAGTAAACCAGACACACATAAGAATATTCACATAAGTATTTTTATTCGCACAATTATTTGCGCATTAGAATATTTTTAATATAAATAATTTTTATATGATGTTATTTATTGACGTTTAAGGAAATAAATTATTTCATCAATATGTGCATTTAACTTTCAAGTTTTTATGATTTTATACGCTTAGAATATTATTTTTATAATGCCAATTTATGGTAGATAATATATATATCTATGTGAAATTCAGCTGTCTTAAATTTAATAGAGGGATCTACTTGTTCAAACACAACTTAAAGGCAGTTTAATTATTTAATAATTTCTCATTCAAATGGAAAATGGAATGATATTTTTATAAATTTCAAATATTATAATATTAAAACCAAAATTGATCTTCGCAACGTCGTTTCAGTTGTTCTTTAACTATTTACAGAACATGAATTATTCATCAAAAATCGGTTTTGAACAAACTGAATATAGACTGCACTTTGATGTATCTCATTAAATTACATATTTTTAATACAAGTAGTCATTCGAGTAATTGATAAATGAAAAAAAATATATAAATGGAGAAAATTGAAATTGCTAGAAACGTTTTACAAGGTGATCCAGAATTCATGGTACAAACTTTAAGGGGCCGATACAGGACATTGTAACAATCATTTATTGCATCGGAATGTATTTGCACAAGTGATGCAATGAGGCACATACAGGGAAAATAAAAAATATGAAATTGATTTATTAGTTGGTTGTGTTGCCGGTAGGGGGCAGTAGATGTCTGCCCAACACTCAACATGATGCATCTCAGTAAGGGAAAACGCCTTCCACAATTGTCTTGAAGTTAACGAAAGGAGACTTTTGCGTATGCCGAAATTGCAGACATGCATTACTTGTACGGCATGGGCAAAACTGCGCTACGAATGTATCACGCGCAGTATCCTCTGGTCGATGAATGCCGGATCACAGTCTTTTTCAGCGGTTACGTCTTCAACTTCGTGAAACAGGTCGTTCAACGTTACCAGACAGGATGCTAATTTCACGATTGGCTATACACAGTATAAGTCTGGAAGAAAGCATCTTGAACCTCATGGCTATTAGACCCGAATCAAGTACACAAGAGCTGTTGCTCTTCACGTGTGAGTCATCAGACCGTTTGTACAGTGTTCAACAAAAATCGCTTACACCTCTTCTATTTTCAGAAAGTATGAGCTTCGATTCGGGCAAACCATCTTCTTTGACTGCCAGTGGGTGTTGCAGCTAGACTTCTTAGTTCATGTGCTTAAGAGTTATGAACAGTTATTGTAAACATTGCACCTGTCAACGACGCATTCAATAAATACTTTGCCTTTCCTTTCATATTTTATTCTTTGTGTTTGTACCTCACCACAAAGCTGCTCGAAACAATAAATGATTGTTACACAATGTCCTGTACCTACCCCTAAAGTTTGTACCATTGATGTGCGATTACTCCAGTGCTTCTCAAACTTTCAATACTCGCGACTCAATATTCAATCATAATTTTCATCGTGACCCCCTCCATACAAAAACAATGTATTGAATTTAATAATACTATCTTTTGACGCTAAAACTACAATACGACTATAACCTTTCAAGTGACACGGGCGTATATAAACGTCTCGCTTAGCCTAATCATTCATTTTCTGGACGTATATATACATCTTTTTGAAGTGCAAACTTTTCTGGGCAATGCTATCAGTAAAATAATTCCGAAGGCTTTGGAATGCAATAAAAGGACATTCACAGTATTTGCGAAGAATTTACTTATTTCAGAGATTTGCTTCCCACCCCCCTCAAAAAAGCAACATATTCCGGTGTGAAAAATGGTGGCATTTGGGAGCAAATCGCGTAAATTTTAATTGCCACTTATGGGATTAATTGTAAAACGTACAGAGTATCAAGGTGACCCCCATGGGGTCACTGGTACTTATCAAACTTGTTGTTAACTCAGCATTGTTAAACTGTTTATAAAGTATCGTATTGTGATCCAAAACAATTCTGTATATAAAATTTCAGATCAACTGAATACTTTAAAACTTGAGAAAAAAATCTTAAAGTTTTGACCCAAGTCGCTAAAAAAGAAACCAACGTGGCTGTACCTGTAATTCTTTAAATAATTAGTTTCAGTCAATTAATTTTAATTAATTATAAATAAATTATCGTATTTTTACTCAAAACAATAGGATATAGAAAATTTGAGCGCAAATGAGCGCTTTAAATTGCGAGAAAATTTTTTTCAAGTTTTGAAACAAGTCGCCAAATGGATCGCTAAGTAGCTAAAAATGATTCCAACGTGACTGTATTTGTAGTTCTTTGAATAATTAGTTTTAATTAATTATTTTTTATTAATTATAATTAAATTACTGTATTGTAATGCCAAATAATCATGTATGTACAATTCCAGCTCAATTGAGCGCTTTAAAATGTATTTGGTTAAAGATTGAAAATTTCTCCAAGATAACTTAATATATATTTTTTTATCTAATACTAGAAATTTAATAATAACTAACACTTTCATTTTAAATTTGATCAAATAAATTCTAAAATAATTAAAAAATAGATGGAAAACACTGAGCATTTTTTAACTTAACTAAGTGGCGCAACATCCCATGAGGCCTACTTTGACCATATCAGTATACGTGATCTTTAGTCCCGAGCAAGCTCGGTACTTATTTATCTATACACGACCCACTGAAGGGATGAAAGACTCAGTCGGCCTTGCCCAGCCCGAGGTTTGAACCTCGGACTTGTGGTGTGGAAGCGCAATTGATTACCACTCAGTCACTGGGCTACCACTGCACTTTATAAATTCAGATATGTTGAGATGAGCCAATTCATTACGCAAAACAGTCAATTGATTTTTAAAATAAATTCAAAAAAAGTATAGAATGCTTAGAAACTATGAAGGAATCAACACTTAATTTTAGCTATATTCGTCGTATAACGTGCACCCTCTTTTATACGACGAAATCCAAAATCAACGAGTGCAAAGATTTTATGTTTCGAAGTCAGTTATTCAAGGTATTATCACGCGCTTTAGAAAAATATAATATATACTTCTAGAACTACAATTCCTTAAGTTCATATGGAAGATAATTTCTTTTAAACAGCATTTCTCTGTATGTAGAAGTCAGATTTTTCTTTATATATATATATATATATATATATATATATATGCTATATATCTTTATTATTATTATTATTATTTTTTTTAATTATTATTTTTTTAAAGCTCTACTTTGTATACCCAATGTATAACGCGCAATCGCATATTTCGGTCTTATTTTTTGTGTTAAAAATGATCGTTCTTCGCCGCATTTTACAGTAAATATGTTTTTACAGTTTCTTGTCAATTTTACTTATCAAGAAGTTTCAAATTTTTAATCTAATCATTTTTATTATGATCAGTGTTTACAAATTAAGAAACGATTGGCTAAATTTCGCTTTATGTAATTTTTACTATTATTTTTTTAAAAAATGTATTCATTATTTATTTCAAAACTGAACCTAATCTATAGGAAGTTGCTTATAAATATTTGTAATAAGTTTGCGAAGAGGATTTACGAAGCAACATTTCCAAATAAGTCTTCTCAGATGTAAATAATTAGCATACGCGAAATGTGTCAGAAACAGGAGAAGGATTATAATTACATTGCTAAATGGGCCTTAGTTGGTATTGCAAACGTAATCACTTGTAATTATTATTACATATCAAAACAGGCAATTATCATTTCAAATCCTAATAAGTATTTACCCGTTAGTTTATGGTTACATTAAGTAATTAGGGCGTTTGTGATAATGGTGTGTAAAATATTGAGGATAATTCTTAATTATACTAGGATCCTTGGGTCCTTTATTTTCTTTGTTATCTTCTAAGGTACACCGCAATATTCTACACTGATATGAAACAAAACATTTGAAGTAAGAAAATTAGTACAAAATTAAAAATCACATTTTAAGGTTTTATAGTGGAGCATATCCTTTAAGTGTAAAGAAATCTATGCGTAATAAATAATACATTTAAATGTTTTTCATGAGCTTCACGAAAATAAATGAATAAAATATAATCGATAATTTCTTATTAAAAAGATGCACCTTTTTTTTCAAAAAAAAAAGTATTCTTTTTCTTTTATGTATATATTTATACGTTGCTCAAACCAAAATAAAAATATTTTAAGATAAACCTGCGGGAAAATTTCAGGTATCGTTTTAAAAAATATATAATAATAAATTCATAAATAGCTCCTAACAACAAAAAAAACTAATAAATCATTTAAACCCATGCAATATATAGAATTTTACGAATTGTATGGATAAAACATTAAAACTGAACACAATTTTAAAGAAGTTTGTCTTCTATAAATGAAGACAAATATGTTAAATATTTTTCCTTTGTAATCTAAAGTATTTGGATTTTTTTACGAACGCAATAAAAAACTATTCCTTTCTTTTTACCATGGGAGAGACGAATTAATAAAATCATCACATATTTTTTTCTTCAGAAATTCGACGTTTCAACTAGTGCATACATTTTAAGACGATAAAAAGTCAATTACTTTTTTTTATGCGAACTCATTACAAAAAATTTACGCCGAGAAAAAATACTGTTACTCAAGTGTTTAAGGAAAGAAAAAAAAAACATTGTCTTGATTTCTATATTTTGAAATATAACGAAAAAAATCAGTGGTGAAAAGAAAATTGAATTTTTTTTGTGCGACCATTGATAATACACATTTTAATGTTTGTAGTTTTTTTTAAGTCTGATAAATGTGAGAAGTCACACTTTTATCGCTTCTAAATAAGATCGAAAAAACTCATAATTCAGATATGCATTAATACTTTTTTAAGGTTTTATAAACTAAATATTTTTGCTTAAGTTATTTTTTTATGAAAACTTTTCCATGTATTATCTGAAATCTTACATCTTTAAAATACATGGTATTTCATAATTACGAAGATATTTTTCAGAAATATAATTAAAACATGATTTTAAGTATTCAAAAAGTATACAAATGATAACTGCAAAAATTCATAACTAAATAAAAATTTTAGTATTATTTATGATTTTAAATGCCAAATCTTTCTCTTTCTTCCCCGTTAAAATATTTAGATATATTCACTAATTTTTAATTCGCTTGAAAAAATAATCAACAGATTTATTTTTAATAAGTATTTTTGCTCCCACAACAAATAATATCTATAACAGCCTACATTTTTGCAATTAAATCATATGGTGCTGGTCAACGTAGATATGTGTAGATAGATCCATGAATAAGGTTGGGACAGTGTTTCGTCTCCCCTTCACAATCATTCAACTAAGAGTCAAAGCAAGGTGTTTCAATTCATTTGATAGCCGAGCACCTTTAGTTGTTCTCCATGATACCCTTACTACAACGTGTCTCAAACTGTGGGGAGTGCCACCCTTGGGGTGCGTGATAACTCTACGAGGGAAGCGGCAGCATATTGAAAAGTCGAAAACAATAGATTATATATAAAAATTATTGGAACTAAAGCAAACGATATACTCTCCGATATAATAAAATACACATTTTCACTGATACATAATACACTTATAAATGTATCAATAATGTACAATATATTTTATTATTAATTATTTAACAATACTAAGTTAAGAACAAATTTGATAATTATCAGTGATCCCATGGGTTTGTAATAGCACTTATCTTGATAATTTGCATGGTTTATAATTATTTCCTTAACTGCCGATTAAAAGTTAAGTGATTTGCTCCCCAATTTTCTATGTAGACGAGCGTATTTTGATGTTTTTTAAGGGTGCGGGGGAAGAGAGAAAAGGAATAGATAGGTAAATCTTTTGAAATAAGTAAATCCTTCGTACACACTGTCAAGGTCCTTTTATTGTAATCCAAATCCTTCGGAACGATTTTCTGGATAAAACAGCACAGAAAAGAACGTACTTCGGAAAGACGCATATACACGTCCAGATAATTAATACTTTGACTGAGCGAGACGTTTACATACGACCGTGGCGAGTGAGTGAGTGAAGATTAACGTCGCACTGTTCAGCTGCACGAGGGCTTTTGGCGACGGACCACGTAATTTTGAACCATGGTCAAGTAACGTGAACGACACCTGAGCTCGCACCCCCTCTCCTAACTACCACACCACACCAACGGGAGGACGTTTCAGCTCTCAACAGATTTAGCGTGCATCGCTGCCCTACACGGCGGGTCTTTAGTGGTACTGGGCTCGAACTCGTGACAAAGCCAGCCACGATCCGATGCCTATACCACTCGGCTACCGCGGCCATCATACGACAGTGGCACATAAGAGGTTAAAGTTGTATATTGTAGAGCTTTAGTGTCAAATTATAGTATTATTGAATTAAATACATTGTTATTGTACGGTGGGGGGCGCGATGAAAATAGTGGGTCACGTAAATTGAAAGTTTGAGAAGCACTGCCTTACAGTACGGAGTGGCACTTATTTTACGGAGTCCAAGGCTTTTATTTCAAATTGGTAGTTCGCAGTTGCATACAACATGGCATCATACTATTTTATTTTCGTGTTTTTGCGCATTTCTGATTGGCGCACAATTACCAGAACTAAACTTAATAAAGCATGTTTCGGTTCTGTCGAGCAAGCCTTTCTGAACAATTCTGATTAGAATATACATGGTAAGTAATTTCATTCCTAACATAGCCAAACTACATACAAGGCATTTTAAAAGGATGTAAATATCAACTTGTGGCCAAAGAAATTACAATGCTTGTTACCATTGTTCTGGCATTCAGCTTTCTTCTAATATTTTAAATTGTTCGTCTATATTGGCTAAACTCCCCAAAATATAGTCGTAAATAACCCGGATCATCAACTGCTTTGTTAGCCAACGGTCCTGGTCAGCGCAAGAGCCATTTTTGAAGCCTTCGATGATACTTTATTTATCTGAACTACTTTAAAAA
This sequence comes from Trichonephila clavipes, assembly GCA_019973935.1. Taxonomy (NCBI): domain Eukaryota; kingdom Metazoa; phylum Arthropoda; class Arachnida; order Araneae; family Nephilidae; genus Trichonephila; species Trichonephila clavipes. Next base: position 112,283 of record BMAU01020748.1, on the reverse strand, counting down.
GGCAGCAAAAACAAGGGCAAGTAATTCCACAGGTGGATGTTCTGTGGTAGGGAAATGATTATTCACTTCCAAGCTGAATAATAGCTCAGTATAATCAGAGCTGTGACTAAGACACTATTTATCCTTTTAAATATCACAGTGGTAGTTCTTGAATAAAATATATAACGCATTTAATATTGTTAGCGCTTCATCTGTAATATCTTTGTATCAAACCAACTACTTTTTATCCCATCCGCATAAGTCCTAAGCAGTGCTTTGATTTACAAGCGCACTTGTAAATTTATACCTACATTTAACTTCAAAAGTACCTCTTTAAAACACACTTTGGAGATATTGATTTAGTGTTACGTTTAGATAACTATTATGGAATTAATAAGAATCATTCACGTTACATTCCACAAATAAGCTTTACATAAAGGAAACAAGAACTCGGGCTATACAATGAACAAAGTGCTTTTTTTTCTATCGCGAATATCTCTGCTAACAAACACTGGTGTGCAAAAATTAAAGACGAAATCGAAAGATTAGCATATGAGCTGAACGAAGAGGCAGAGTGGACAGAAAGACCAATCAGGAGATTAAGTAAGGTGATGTACGGTAGCACATGCGCAGATATGCAGGTAGACGTAATGGGGGAGTGTCTGAGTAGTATAAAGCATGTTGTCGGTGTAAGATCAGTATTTCTGGCAAAAAGATTGCACGCCGTATAGCAGTTAAAATATCACCGAGTTGCTGCCTCAGCGAGAAATGGCGAATAATCAATCTGTTAGACGACATCTGGATGCTTTTACCCGAGGTCGAATCATTGGGAAGGCCGCAGTGTGACAAGTGTGGCTGCAGAGTTCGGAATTGCTCCCAGCATCGTTTCACGACTTTGGAAACAATTTCAAACTACAGGAACAGCTATCCGGGGGTTCAGTAGTGGTCGTCCACGAAGAACCACACCCGCAGATGACCGGTACATTGTCTTACAGTCCAGAAGAAACAGGCGGCAGACAGCGGGAGAAATCGCTAGACACACGACACAGGCGACTGGACGACCGATATCGCGTTATACCTTGACCAGAAGACTGCACAGTGGTGGTCTATTTGCACTACGCCCTGTACGGTGTGTACCTTTAACGCCTGCCCATCGGAGAACGCGTTCTCTGTGGTGCCGGGAACACCGGAATTGAAGAGACAATGAATGGGGACGAGTATTCTTTACAGATGAGAGCAGATTCAGTTTCAGTAGCGATTCTCATCGCATACTCATCTGGAGAGAGCGGGAAGCCGCAATCATCCCTCGAACATCATTGAAAGGGACAGGTATGGAGGTCGCGGTGTTCTCTTTTGGGGAGGCATCATGCTTGGTAGTCGTACAGACCTTCACATCTTCGACGCAGGTTCAGTCATAAACATAATAAATTCCCTTCATAAAAATTAGATCCAAAAGTTTTAAATGTTATGATAGCAGGATTTTTAAATAAAATAAAAATTTTTAAAGCACCGTGAGCTTTTAATTTCCTTTTCTTCATCAAAAACTGAGGATTTTCTTCCTTATCTTGATCATTATTTCCTTCAGGTATAGTTAAATAATAGAGTAATACATTTTATCTTAATTTTGTGTGGGTGTTCTTAAGCGAAAATGTGAATATCTGAAAAAAAAGCTACAAAGAATTTCTTATTGTTTTGTCTAATGAAAGAAGTGAGCTTTTTATTGTATATGAAAATATTCAATGTTCTAACCCAAGATAAATATTTAAATTTTATCGGGTAATCTCCACGCTGAAATCAAAGATGCTTATTTTACCGTGTTACACATATAATTGATAAAACTTTGACAAAATGTTGGGTTCTTAAGGTTGTTATTAAAGTAAATTCGTTGTTTGTAATTAACTACTTTAACTCGGCAAGATTTTAAAAGTAATTATTTCTATGCAGTTTAATATATTTTTAGACCTTTTTGAAATTTTAGGATGCATTCAGCATTTAGATCAGTGTTTATCATCATAAACACTGATCTAAATGCTGAATGCATCTTAAAATTCCTCCTAAAAATAAATATGTCCTTGATCCTGAATGGTCAAGTCATAAGCACATAGATCATATTGTCTCAAAATGTAGAAATCGTTGAAGTATTCTTTAATTTATAGCGGGCAAAGACTGGGGAGCCGAAGCTGTAACATTGAGACACATCTATTTGGCTCTCATTAGGCCCATACTAGAGTACGGTTTTCCAGTGTACTGCTGTGCGTCCGCCGCTAGTCTTGAGAAATTGGAAAAGATTCAGCTCGGTGCTGCGCGAATTATTACTGGATTGAGACGTAGTTGCCCGAAATAAATTGTCCTCTTCGAGGCTGATCTTCAACCTCTTCATCTTAGAAGCAAAAATATCCTCACCAATTACTTCAACAAACTTTCTAGCTATGGACATCACAACAAAACCTCTCTATACTTTAACAATTGGCACAATAATCAGAGACTGAAGAGACACAGCCCTTTCAGTTATGCTGAACATCTGCGGTTGTCCTCATCTCATATCGAACCCCACTCCTTAAAATCTTGTTTAAGTCCATTAAAGGGACTTCCCAGAGTCCACTTTCACTTCAACATGTCTGCCCCGGTAACAAAGCAAGATCTCATCCCAGCTCATCTTAGGCAACTTGCATTGGAAAGTATTAATGAAATCCCCTGCGACGCTTTTAAAATTTACACACATGGCAGTAGACTAGACGATCGTGCAGGTAGTGGGATCTACATAGAAAATTCTGGTCAAAACTTTTATTTCTGTCACCGTAACCCGGATTTCTCTTCGGTCCTTAAAAGTGAACTAACGGCAATCAAACTTGGCCTCGAAGCTATTATCAATGAAAGTGACTATGGAGAACTCTTGATTTTGTCGGACAGTCGCAGTTCCCTTCAACATCTACACAATTGGACTCAAGTAGGAGACAAAATAAGCATCTCCATCCTTCACAATCTCAAACATATTTCAAAGCATCTCGATGTTCATTTTCAGTGGATACCATCCCATGTTGACATGTTTGGAAATGAGCAAGTGGACCGCTTAGCCAAAGAGGGATGTAGTCTCTTAACAACCTCCTCTCCTGCCATTACCTATTCAGAGCACCAGTCCAAAATTAATAGGCAACTATCTAAGGAGTGGAAGATTCCTCCCTCCCACCACTGGTATGCGGCCAGGAAACCGGGCTCTTTTCTGGATCTCAACTCTGACAGAGCATCTAAAACGGCCATTTCCAGATTGGCTAGTGGACACACGAAACGTCTCTCCTTCTTTGAGGGCAGGAAGACTTTAAGTTCTGCTCCAAGTGCAAGGTTCAGCTGGCCTCTGCCAAACATATCCTGGACTGTCTGGGTGTTTCCATAGAAGACTTGTACGATTCTCGCCTTCTTGTTATCGATTTTTTGAGGGTCAACAATTTAATGGATCTTGTCTGACTTCGTCAGACAATTAGAGGATAAGAAACAACAACAACAGATCAGTGTTTATAAATGTCATTTTCTGGGAAACGTAGTTAAAGCCTGCAATATAATTAAATTAGCATCTTTTAAAAATCTTGTTGTATTTTAAATATATGAATTCAGTATAAAATTCTCTTTAAAATGATTTATACGACTTTGCATTTTGTAAAGCGCAATATGTTTTTAAGACATACAAATTTAAAAAACATAAAAAATTCCAAAAGTGTTTGCAACTTTAGCCACCACTGTAAAGGTATTAATTTACGCTCATATACATATATGGCACTGTTACAACCAGTTTACTTTTAAAGTTGCTTCACTTTTTGTTTGCTTAGAATAATTTAATACATTTTATACAGTTTAGAATAATTTAATACATCGTGAAAATGAGAACAACGAATTTTTTGAATCGCATTCTAGTTTCTGTGTGTAATACTTGTGATTTTAGTCTTCACAAAAATTGCTAATTTAATTATATTGCAGGCTTCAACTACGTTTCCCAGAAAATAACTGATATAAACACTGATCTAAACGCTGAACGCATCCTAAAATTCCAAAAAGGTCTAAAATATATATTAAGCTTCATACAAATAATTACTTTTAAAATCTTGCCGAGTTAAAGTAATTAATTACAAACAACGAATTTACTTTAATAACAACCTTAAGAACCCAACATTTTGTCAAAGTTTTATCAATTATATGTGTAACACGGTAAAATAAGCATCTTTGATTTCAGCGTGGAGATTACCTGATAAAAATTAAATATTTATCTTGGGTTAGAACATTGGATATTTTCATATACAATAAAAGTTTTACTTCTTTCATTAGACAGAACAATAAGAAATTCCTTGTAGCTTTCTTTTCAGATATTCATTCACATTTTCGCTTAAGAACACCCACATAAAATTAAGATAAAATGTATTACTATATTCTTTAACTATACCTGAATGAAATAATGATCAAGATAAGGAAGAAAATCCTCAGTTTTTGATGAAGAAAAGGAAATTAAAAGCTCACTGTGCTTTAAAAATTTTTATTTTATTTAAAAATCCTGCTATCATAACATTTAAAACTTTTGGATCTAATTTTTATGAAGGTAATTTATTATGTTCATTAAGAAATACAATTTTTCATGAAGCAAAAATAAGTTTAATTCCCCTAAACAGAAAATATTAAATTAATTACTAGGCTGTTCTTGAATTTTGTAGAACATATTTATTGAAATCAATTAAAATGGAAAACAAAATGTTGCACGAAAAATAGTGTGGACAAATTAAAATAGCCTGAATTTACATAAACTACGTTTAAAAAGTATTCTTTAGTAAAAATAACACTTCAAAGTAGTCATATAAAATCAAATGTAAATATATATCAAATGTATGTTTCACTTACACATAAACTAGGATACTCAGTTTATAATTGTATTCATTATATTTTAACATAATTAATAATAATAATTAACCTTCAGCAATAAAATGGTTGCATTATAAAATATTAATTAAATATTTTTAAAATCCATAATAGTAGAACTTATTCTGATAAATATAAATATTGCTTATTCATTTATTAAAAAACTGATAAAATCTTGCCATATAAATTGACACAAATCGACGAATATACGTATAAGTATTGCATAGACTGATCTATATGGAAACAATGCTCTTATTATTACAATTTTTAAAAATAAACGCTGAGATTTATTGTAATACCTCTCTCTATTATTATTTTCCTCAAAATTTCAGAACACAATACGCCGTGCCAAAATATCCAGAATTCTTTATTACTTTACTAAAAAAAAAAAAAAAAAACCGAGTCTAGTCCGTCCTATTGAAAAAAATCAAAGGACTCCCTCTTTTATCTATTCCGTGTTCTAAAACCACCTCCTCTGCCTTACAAATGGCAACCTCTCCCACAAAAGCGGTGTATGCCAAACACACTAAAAAAATCTCCCACCAATAATAACCAGACACCACAGATATTATTCGCTTTTTACACACATACAAACTACACAATGTGAAGAAATTTTGTTTCCCCAGAGTGAAGCTACTGGCCATACAGATAGTTTGCGGGTAGATAGTGAAAGTACCCAGATGGTTCAGGACGATTCAAATGGCAAGACTCTTAAGAAACTGGACTCGTTTGGAAGTTCGAGCCGTGATGCGATTTTTATGGGCAAAGAATGTATACGCATCTGCAATGAGCATGCACCATGTAGCGAAATGGTGTCACTCTTTTCAATCAGGCAGACAGGATGTCGAAAGCCGCAATTTGGCAAGAGAGGCCAGCCAAGTGACCAATGGGCAACTCTGCGTAAAATCTCGTCAAAGTTGGGACTGAGCTATGGTAGCGTGCTTCATATCATTTCTGATGTGCTGCCATAATCCAAGACAGTGCCGTGAACTCATCCCTTGAGACCAGGCTCAATGGACAGAGACCAGATTTCTACCAAGACGGGTTAAACAAGTTGGTTCTGCGTTCTTATATAAATGCCTAAATAGACTTGGTGATTATGTTGAAATGTGATAGGCTCGTCTGACTCTTAATTCCTTTTTGTATTTTCTGTCTATTGTTAATTAATATTTCTTTATTCGACTTGTAACCTTTTCTTTTGATCATCCCTCGTACAACTGTGGATCTTGGATAACGTCTTATACGGAATCTGTTCTGACACACACAAATAAATAGATTAAAATACATTAAAACTGAAATTAACAATTCGTATTAAATAAAAAGCAAGATTTGAAAGAAAACTTATAATAGGTTTAAATTTCTCCCAAACGCAGTTTATGCTAACGAATGGATTTTTACAAGCATTATATAACTGATGAATCTGGAAAATAAAAATGGTCTTGTGTGCAAATAAAATGAGAACTACAACCTATCAACATAACTCGATGTGATCAGCAACGCTTAAACAAGAAAATATGCAGCTACCTAAGGTTTTACTTATAAATGGTGCTGAAACAAATAGCTCATGATCAAACTTTGTAAAGATTCTAAAAGAGGATTAGTAGTTCGTGTGTGTGTGTGTGAGTTGGGTCTTAAACCTATTTTAGATTTCGCTGGATTTGGAATAGTATACATTAAATATATATATATTAACAAAAAAAATTAAACTGAGATTGAAATGAATTTTAGTGTGAAATCTAATGCCGAATCATCGGTAGCTTATTACTATCGGGTTAGAAACCCATTTTTCGCTTTGGTAAATAACAGGAATTTTTCTAAGATAAAAAACAATTATCTACTTGCTTCGTTTTAGCAAAAATATTGTTACGTTAATAGGGATTCGAGGATTATATGTAAATTAGTCAAAGTATAAGACAGTTCTTTAAGAGCGAGGATAATTTATTGACGAAAATACAATACTTGAATTACAGGATTCAGCAGTAATATTCACAGAATAAGTCCCAGAAGGTCTCCACACCTCCCACAGCACTCAAACACAATTAACAGTGTTTAAAAAACAGGTATGTATATATATATATAAATGATTATTCATAAAACAATGCTCACTAACCGCTGGTTGAAATCATACTGACTGCTTGCTGCTAGGAACCACTCTGTATATAAATCAGATGGAAACTTTCAGAAAATTCTGCACGCGTTATAGAGCATTAACTTAGTGGAGAAATTTCTAGAAGAATTCAAAGTCTCAAACTCGCCAACATGGTCATCAATGACGCCAAAATGGTCAAGAATGTCGCCAAATTGGCCACCTACTCTGTCGCCAAAAACTATGCCATTTTGGCTTTATCTTCAAAATTTCACCAAGTTCTCATTAAATCACCACTATAGCGTAAGGGAAGGTGTTTGCTGCGAATATTACAATTTTAACATAAAATAAATATATCATAGAATAATATAAATGCTTTACGCATCCAAATACAAATTATTTACACTATTTACACAAAATTCGAAATATATATTTAATAAATTGCCTTTCATTATCCACTTTTTTCTCTCCTCAAATATTTATGTAAAAGTGAAAGACATGTACAAATCATTTTCATTCAATACACATTGCATACCTTATAACAAATCACTCAAGTAATTACTGTTAAATGAACAATATTTTAACTAACGCATATCTTAATACGCATGGATTGCATTGATTATTAAATTATTCACATAATAAATTTAATAAATTCGGTGGCTAATAAGAATTCAGTCTCATGTACCATCTTAATGGTAATAACGGCTTGTATTAGTTACCGTAATCTCTTAAGTAATCTTAAATGTGCAAGTATTTTATAAGCAATTAAACTGAGGTGAGCTAATGGTGTTGAATTTTAAGATATGACTGTGACTATAATGTAGAAAAGTTTTATAAATGACGTGTATTTCAATGGGGAACAGGGACATCATATACTTTCAAATAATCGATTTTTCAATTTTAGTTCTAAAAAATAGTGCTTATTTTTCTGAATCTAAAAATGTATAATACTATATGTTTGTTGATAAAATAGCCCTAAAATATGAAAAATAAAAAATGTAAATAAATGACCACGCCCCTTTTTGACACGCCCCTTTGAACTTTAAACATGTAGTTTCCCCTGTGTTTTATCTATATTAACTTTTGATTGTTTTTTTTCGTTTGAATGTTAACCCCACTACTTTTTAGCCACGCTTGTGCGTGAGCTATTGTTCCAAGCTGTGTGACAAAATTTCTTACTTTAAATTTCGGTTTATGGCAATGTTTTGAACCGAGTTCGTCTATTCGAAGTTTCTTGTGGCATACAACTACTTAATTTTACATTAATTTTTCGTAAGAAATATTTATTTTTACTTATATTTAATAATATTCATAAGATTTTAAAAGTATCAAACTTTTTTTAAACGAGTAATTATGCTAAGAATAAAAAAATTTGGCAGAAAGAAGTATACTAGCAATCAACATAAAAAGTCTAAATCGACTGAAGAATTGCTTTCGAATTCCGTGGAAAGTGCTTATAAGAAAAATTAAAATACCGGATTTACTAAAAGAACAAGATTCTCTCAAAATGTAAACATAATCGTTGAACTGGATTTATTATCTTCCCTTATGAAAAATCTCTTATGTTGTAAATATTGCTGTTCTTCAGAAAAATTGAGCTGAGAGAAGATTTAAAAAGTCGTAGAGGTTTAGCTGTGAGTTTGGAAATAATTTGTCACAACTGTGAAGAATCGATGAGTACAATGTCATCAAAAATATCAAATAAATGTTATGATGTTAACCTAAGATTGACATATGGAATGAGAGCTATTGGAAAAGGTGGAGCTGCTGCTCGAATATTCTGTGTGGGCTCATGAATTTGCCTCCACCACCTGCAAAGTTTGAACGCCATAATTCTTTGTTTTTAAATGTTTTAAAAACAATTAGTGAAAGACTCGATGAATGCAGCTGTTCACGAAGCAGTCATAGCGAATGATAATAATTCAAATATAGCTGTGGCTGTGGATGGCACATGGCATAAAGAGGCTATTCTTCATTGAACGGAGTTGTATGTGCTACGTCTGTTGAGAACGGAAAGGTTATCGACTTTGAAGCTCTCGCAAAATATTGTTCTTCATGTAAGGGTAAAAAAAAAACCATGTAAAAATTGTGCTAAAAATTACGAAGGATTCAGTGGGGGAATGGAATGTCGGGGTAAAGTATATTTCAGCGATCTTAAACATCACGAAAGCATGTTATACGCAGTATCTTGGTGATGGTGACTCAAAAGGATTTCTTACTATAAAAAGAAGCAAAAGTATATGGCGACACAGAAGTTGAAAAATTAGAATGTGTTGGCCATGTGCAAAAGCAATATGGGCACAAGGCTGAGAAACATTCTAAAAATGAGCAAAGGCATTAAGCTATCAGATGGGAAAAATATTTCGGGACGTGGGCGGCTAACGCTTAAAGAAGTGGACTCAATTTATTATGGGCTAGCAATCCGTAAAAATTTGTCATCTGTGGAGGACATGAAAAAGAGCCATATGGGCTATTTATTTTTCATAAACTAAATACTGAGGATAATCCTCAACACGCTTTGTGTCCTCTTGGTGAGGATAGCTGTGCGGTTATAACCGTAAATTGTTACGAGGGAATTTTATATTCACAAGCATTCTTTACCCAAGTCAATTTTATTGAAAGTGAAAAAAGTGTTTCGGGATCTCACAGAGTTATTGAAAAAAAGTGTGTTCATGGAAGAACACAAAATCCCAATGAAAGTTTTAACAAATGTATTTGGGGACACCTAAAACAGTTTTTGTTGGCATTGAAACTTTGAAATTTGGAGTTATGGATGCTGTAATTTGTTTTAACGATGGATATGTAAGTTAAAAGTCTTTGAATCTGGGCATTGAACCAGGATACAACACGGAACGTGCCTTACTTATAATTGATAACAAACGAATTTTTGAGGCTGAACGTATAGTAAATAAAGTGTCATTGGAAGCCAGAAATAAAGAAGGTCTTTAAAAGGAAAATGGATAAACAGAATTTAGATGAAGAAAATGAATACCAAGCAGGGGAAATATTAATCAAATCTATAATGTAAGGAGAAATTTTTGTTAAGTTTTATTATATTTTTTCTCGAATGTTTAATATTTTTAAATTTAGGTACACTTTAAAAAACTATTGTAGCATATTGTTTGAAACCTTTTATATGTCTAAACAGGATACATGTGCATACAGTGAACAAAATATCTTTTAGTATGTGTCTAGTTTTTTGAAAATTGATTTTATATGTAAAAAAAGAAAATTAAGATTTTCATAATTTTAAGGTTTTATGATTATTTTTAAGAAATTATGCAATTATATAAATATAATTAGTTAAAAAACAGATTCATTATGTTTAATATGTTACTTTATATATATTTGTAAATTTTTTGTATATTCAAAAGAATATTTTTGTAAGAAATGGTACCTATACATGAAAATATGTATTACAGATCTCGAAAATTATGTTCATGTTAACTAAAACAAAGGGAAAAAAAAACATATGAATTTAAAATTACTTTTGTAACTCTAGAAAATGGTTAATTATTATTAGTCATATAAAAATAGGCAAAGGAAATACTAATTAAGTGTATAATATGTGAAAATATTGTTTTTTTTTTTAGTTTTTTCACTTTTTCTCAAAAGCATATTTTTTTGCATTTAGGTACATTTTAAAAAAAAAACTATTGCACTGTATGATTCCTGATTTTTATACTTCTATACAAGATGCCTATGCATATAGTGAACCTAATTTTTTTTTCTATTAAAATAGTGCCTAATTTTTAAAAATTGTTATATGCATAAAAAAAGCAGAAAAATAAAAAAAAAAATCAAATTTCAAAGTTTCATAATTTTTTTAAAAGAAACTATACTAAGTTTTACTAAAAAAGGGTTTCACTGTATTTTATGTATTGTTTTATATATGTGTAAAAAATATTTTGCATAAAAAGATATTTTTAAAAAATGGTACTAAACATAAGTATATATTACGAGTTTTCAAAAATTATGTATTACTTAAATTAAGTAGTAAAAAAAACTTTTGGAGTAAAAGTTATTTTTGTAGTTCTAAAATTAAATTATCTTTATTATAGACATAAAAAAAAATCTAAGCTCTATTGGAAATTTTAAATGATATATGTCTCATAAACAAAGGGTCTTAATTTTGGCATTTTACTCTTTCGAGCATGTCCTGGTTCCCTTAATATATGTAAATCATTAAAGAGATGTCATTTATAATATAAGAACCTATATAAAGTGTGTTCTTACATCATTCATAGGTCTAATTAGAGAAACAAAAACTGAGAATTTTCATTTTATTGAATATATTACATAGAATGTTTATTTTAATTTTAACATTTTTTTTTAATTCACATTTTCTTGAAGAACTAGAGGTTGAAAATAATTTTAAGACATTGTATTAATTGTTGTTAAAGATAGAAAATGTTTATTAAAAAGTGTCTTTGAAACCATTTATTTAAATAATTTTAGACAATTGTCTCTACTAAATATTAAATCTAAGATTTCTTATCAAAATTACACTTAAGACTGATGCCTACTATTCTATATATGTATGTTTTCTTTGCTTATACCTAAAACTAAACAATGGATATTAGAAAATGAAGATGTTTACTTTAAAATGTTTTACTGACATAAAAATCACTAACAATGTTAACATTTACAATCTTTGGAAAATGTAGTGGAAAGAAACATCGCAAATAATGTTTTAAGAGCAAACAGTTTGTTAAACGTGGAGAAATATTTCTAATGTTCTTGAGTTCTTTTAGACATATTATACTTTACTACAATACGAAAAATTATTTAAATACTTCAGTGTGAATTACAAACATTTTGAATCTGCAACATGCCATAAAAGTACTATTTCACTAGGTAAGATCACGCATGACAGAAAATCTTTAATTTTGGAAAAATATTTTACTTTCCATTGTTTTAAATATTGTAGTATTGGAATTTCAATTCATAATATATACTAAAACGTAGAGTATCTACGTAGAATTCTATTCTTATAAAGGGAATAAAAAGCGAAATGAGAAATCTTAAAAAAAAAAAAACTATTACTTATATTCCGATCTAGGAACAAAATGTTATGAAATTTAACAAGTTTCGTTTTTATACCAGTCAAAGTCTTTTTATAGCTGTATAAATAGGAATAACAAATTTCATTCACTCATATTTTGTTTCGTATAAATGTGTGTGAGCCCATAAATTTTATGGCATTAATATATATTTTGTTTTATTTTGAAGAAAATATATTTGATCTTAGTTGGGAAACGAGTTTAGTTAACTTTTTATTTAGGAAAGTAATTGCCTTTAGTTTAGTATTTTAAATATAATTTTATAAAAAAAAATCTAAAACATTAAATAAAAATCTAGAGGGAATTGTAACATGCACTGTTTTTATGTTTAAAAAGAATGCCCGAGAGTGTAAAAGTAATAAAGTATTACCTTGCCGTGCTTTCCAGCATGCTTTTACTTAAACTGCTAAATAATAACAGCATATAAAAAACCTCCCCCCCGAAAAAAATAAAAAACTAAACCTAATTGCACTCAGAATCAAGAATAATGCAAGCTACGTTTCAAGAAATTGTACAAATTAAATATTTGAGTTTTATACGTCTCACAAATTATTGAATAGTTTCTGTTTTTTCTTAAAAAATTTGTAATTGAAAAATAATATGTTTTAAATTTTAACTCTAGAAATTATGAAATAATCAATAACAAGTAAAACATTTCATGAAACTTTTTCCAAAATATTATTGCCATCATAGTGTTTTGAAATCATTTTGATCTCACGAAAAGCATTAAAAAACTCCCTTAAAAGAGAAAAAAAAATGTTTGAAGAATATTAATGAGTTATGTACTTTTTAAGGAAGAATAAAAACTATATATTAATAACGAACTTCAAGGTATAATTATTCGCAAACGATTATTTTTAACGCGTGGTAAATTTTAAGTAAACAATTACCTTATACATTAATATATTTAAACAAAAACAAGTAATATAAAAAAAAATTAAGTCAATTCCTATTAGTCCTGTTTACAGAACTATCAATGCTTCTTGAAGCGTGGTGGTACAAAATATATGTACCATCTATTTTTTAAACCTTCGAACAACCTTTATTTGAAAAAGTGTTTCATATTAATAATGTATGTCACAACTTTTGTTCAATAATTATACTTTTGTATGGTCTATCTAATATATTTGTAATTATTTCCTTCTAGTGCATTATTTTTCAAACGCTCAGCGCATGAACGAGTTATAATGTAATATTCTGGCTTTTAACTTGATTTTTTTTACTATTGCTTAAAAATTGCTTTTAAAATTCAGTTTTTAATGGAGGAATTATTTTATTAAAAATTCATTTTCAGTAACTTTATTCAAAAATATTTCAAAGCTTACCAAAAAGCTAATTGCTTTTAAAATTCAGTTTTTAATGGAGGAATTATTTTATTAAAAATTCATTTTCAGTAACTTTATTCAAAAATATTTCAAAGCTTACCAAAAAGCTTATTAATATGTTACAATAACTATTCAACTTCAGAACTTCTCTATAACTTAAAAGCCCTCGTACAAAATCATGCAAAACAGAGTAATGATCAAGAAACGATAACATAAATTAGAAAATTTTTAAATGGATGGATGGATGTTAACAGAAATACAAATCTGTAATATTCAATTCAAAGAAACTTTTGACTGTAAGTAGAAAATATATTTCTCCCCTAAACAAGGAATAAGTAGGGCAAAGTGAAACATATAAATAAGATTTTCTTTCCCAAAAAAAGCCTTTTCTTTTGGCTCTATTTTCTATTTGTGTCAGGATTACAAATAGCAGAAACTGCGCAGATATCCGGAATTGCACACGTTTTTCAGAAAAAACAAATTCTCAATATGACCTATTGAATCTAACTCCAGATGCAAATTTTTATCGGACGAAAGAATATTTTTTCACGTTCCAAACAAATTCACTATCTTTTTTGTCGTTAAATAAACTTTTCACAACGAAATTGATATGTTGTTATTCATATCTCTACCTTAGAATTCATTTATAATAGTTTGGTGTCCATGGAAACAGTAAAATGCAATCGTTGTTATAGAATAAATTTAACAAACAGTTTCTATGAATACAAAGAGAGCTCACTATAATGAAAAACAGATGTTCTTTTTATATTTGGAATAATATATTGAAAGTGAAAAAAAATTGCAGTATTTTTATCTTTCAACTCATTAGAAATTATTTTAATGTTTTCATAATACATATTCTTCTATCTCTTTAAGAATACAGATTATTGATAGGTTAATATTAGACATTGCTTTGTCTTTACATTGCTTTTCTGTCTTAAAATCATTGTTGTACACGAAAAGGGAGAAAAATTATTATCTAATTAATCTCACTAAATGCCCTTACAAATATTATATTGTTAAAAATTTCATCAGGTGACATATTATAGCCTTTTGATCTTACGTATTATGGTATTTACTAAACCTTATAAATATTTCTAACATTTAATTTTGAATTTGGTATATTTCTTTCTTTCCCATGCAACTAAATGTAATGATTTATTTAAATAAAAGATTTATAATATATTTTTGCTTGCTACACGGCACTATGATCTCATGTTTTAATAATGAGATAAAAAATATTTATTTAAAGGTGTTTGCGAAATTATCTTGCTTTATACCATAATAGGTAAGATCTTTAAGAAGAACAATATAATTATTAAATATTGTATTATTTACAATAGAATATATTTACTTCCATTGTAAATAACAGAATTTTCATTTTAATACTTTGAAAAATGAGAGAAAAATATGCGTTCAAGAAATGGATTCACGTGAAACTTTTGAATGTTACGTATCTATTTAAAAAAATTATTCAAAAATAATCGAAGTATTATGCATTATTGAATTTTTATGAATTATATAACCACTAAACCAATAATCCTGCCTTGTTAGTATAGATTGTCTGAATTGATTGTTAAACAATTTCATGGTATGCATCTTCATGCTAGACCAAGTTTGTCAAATATTTTAAAACACAATTATTGGATTGTTAAAGGCAAATATATTCAAAAAAGTATTCATTACAAGAAATTTAAACCTACAGAGTTACTCTTGAAAGATAATTTTTTAGATGTTATATTACTTAAGGAGGAGAATGTACGTCTAGGTGTGTGGCCTTTAGGATAAATATCTGAAATGATGGTAATGTATCCAGGAAATGATGGTAATGTATGAGTTGTAACTGTTAAAACTGTAAATGGTTACTTATAGAGACCTATTTTAAAACTGTCTCTTTTACTGTTGTATCAAGGATACATTCTTGATAGGTGGGAGTATGTTTGGATGGAATTGTATTTATAATTATTCTGTATTTTTATTATTAATTTGTATGTATGCTCAGTTATAAGATATATATATATCTAATCTCTTTTCAATTCTTAGTATTATTTGCAATTTTCATTTTGTATGTATTTTCTGTAAAATAAATAGGTATACTCGTACTTATTACCGACGCCATCTACTGTTATTTAGCCTTTTCACGATGACAGCCTTTTGTGTGTGTTTGATTTTATGTAATATAATCCGTGTAGAATATTTTGTTGCTGTTCTGTATTACAGTAGAAAAGGTTCTCGCTACACGAAACTGCTGGTGTTATGAATTATGGTCCTCTGTGTGGACTCAGAATCACGTGGGGTCTATCTCGACGAAAACCATAGTGAGCCTGTATGTTAATCTGGAACTTGGCTTCAGCGCGTCTGGGTGATGTTGTTTATCTCGGATATTTTGTGTTTAAATCTTGCTCTTGGCTTTGGTGTTCTATGAGTGCCGTTGTTTACTAGAATGTTTTCAGTCTAATAGTTTAATTTGAGGACTTAAATTTCGTAAGATTAAGTTTTTGCTTTATTTAAGTTTATAGTGTTATCGATAAATCCAGAGAAAGACAAACTTGAATTTCAGTATTATTTGAAGAACAGCACGCACAATACCATTATTTAGTATCACATTTACTTTAGCTGTAATTTGTCTAAATTTTTTATGCTAAATGAAAGTTGTTTTATGCTAATCAAAGTAAGCAGCGCGAATCATCATTTGATCTCATGTGGTGGACATTAATATTGATTCACAATAAGACGTGAAAAAAATTATTTTGCAGTTTTAATTGGTAGAAGACAACGTAGAAAGCATACTGACCATTTCATAAACATGCATTTGAGTAATTATTGTTAGCTTTTTATATGTTTTTGGTCTTAGGCGACTAAAAACGTATTACTTTTTCTATCCAATTAGGCATCAAATATTGTGTTAAATAAGCTTTGAGCAAACAGTGTCTCAAAAGCTGAATTATTTGCAAGTCATTTCTATTCATTGACTCTACATAAAAACAAAAGCATGCTTCTTGAAAAATGCAAGTCATTTAATCAGGCACTTTAATATCGATGGCTTCAAATCAGTGTAACGACAAAATTCTAAACTTTCTTTGCCGGCCATTTTTAATTTTTTTTTAAAAGTAAGATTTTAATAGCATTAAGTACATATATGTATAGAGAGATAGTAAAGTTTTAATTATTATTAAGATAGAACTAATTCATATAAAAAAAACCATCTGAATGTGCATAATGATGTAAATTACAACCATTGTTCTTAATTGGTTTGGTTTCAAGAAGCCATTGATTGATATAAACCGCAGTATAGAGAAAATAGATAACCGCGATCCGATTAAGTTCCTTCATTTATAAGGGTACACAACCAGGAACATCCAAAATGAAATGCTAAGCGTTAATTCATCATGGATTAATAGATTTTCAGAAAACTCATCATTTTCCATCGACACATAGAAGTATAATATCGCAGAAAGATATCGGGCATGTGATATCTTTTAATTTCAATTGTCAAACCAATGGCTGCCAAAATGTTGAGAATTTTTTTTAAGAGTTCTTCAGTTGTTTCAAGTACACTGTTTCTTGCCTAGCAACAAATTTTAGGTTTTATTTTTTTTATCTGTCGTGATCATGGTGAACTAAGTATTGCTCCACAGAAGGACGATCTATTGATTTTCCTTTACAAATACAGCTTCTTTCTTCAAATTGTAAATGCCAAAGATGTAAATACCTGCCTTTTCATTCGGCATTGTAGGCCCAACAAGCGCTCTTAACTTCCGCTGAATGAGTGAATATTAACGTCGCACTTTTTTGTAGCTACTCTGGAGCTTTTGGCGAGATAACTTGTCATTTTAAATCATAGCCAAGTGACGAAGGTGACACCTAAACTGACGCCTCCCTTTTCTAGCTTCCCCCAACGGAAGGACGTTTCAACATCGGCAGATTTAAGCGTCTCTCCTCTACTTTTAGGGTATTCAGCGGTACTATAATCGAATTCATAACATGCCGGCCACGAGTCCGTTCCTTGAACACTAGGCCACCACAAATTCCGCTGAAAATTGGCAGTGGGCTTGTTTACATGGTACAAAATACGTGCAAATTAATTACTTCTTAAATCACACACCCAAGAAATATATATATATATAACTAT
Organism: Trichonephila clavipes; assembly: GCA_019973935.1. Taxonomy (NCBI): domain Eukaryota; kingdom Metazoa; phylum Arthropoda; class Arachnida; order Araneae; family Nephilidae; genus Trichonephila; species Trichonephila clavipes. The sequence continues at coordinate 94,802 of BMAU01020748.1, read as the reverse complement.
ATAGACTATCTGTAAAATTATAACACTTATTCGTGACAGAAATTTATAGCAAAATTTAACTGTTTACGTTAAATATATATATACAATAAGTTCGTCCCCTTGACAACATCGATCCACGTGAAAAAGAATCGAGTCAAACGAAAAATTTTATCAAACTATTATTAAAAATCGGCTCGAAGAGACGTAGTCCAATTCTGCGTATCTTAATAAGGTTTTTAAATGTTTGCATTCTTTCGTGAATCAAATGGAGTAAGCATTAATGCAGAGAATTACAGTTATATGCTATTTAGTTCAAAACTAAAATTGATGTGTCTACAATACAGTAGCTCATGAAGGACTGTATGGCGATAATATAATTGGCATAAAATCGCCATCTAGGCTCACAAAACAATCCAATTTTCCACACATGAAATATACTCACACAAAACGCCTTGATGTGGCGTCACCTTTATTACAAAAATATAACTTAACGCCTTTTTTCGTCTTCCCATTAACTTCATTATCCCAGAAAGTTACAGCGATTGCACTCACGTCATCATCTATCAATGAAGTATAAAATTATAGACTGCTATATTTGTAATATAAGTATAATACATTTTGAAGTGTGAATATATTTTTTGAATGAGTCATACATTGTGTGTAATAACGGTTTGAAATTCCGGCATTCGCGTTATGACTTATCTTGTATTTCACACGAAAATAAGTATTCTAAGTAACAGTATCAAACACACATGCATTTTATAAAGAGAAAAGGATGAAAATAACGATTACAAATGATGCTACTTAAATTCATTAATTACGTTCATTACCAACTAAATCTCCCCTTGATACTAGATAAAATAGTTTAAGAAAATGAACAAATGAAGATGAATTCACTTTCAGTGTTTTCTAAATTAAAAGGAATTAATTTAAAATTAATTTTCAATTAGTAAAATACTTTGTAAACAGTCCAGACTTTATCCAGACAGTATATTTTAAATGATCCTGCTACATAATAAATCAAAGATACTAGTATTTATCACTTGACAGTGATAGTCAAGAAGATAGTAAAATACTTTGTATCTTTTAAAGCTTTAATCAAGTTTTTCTAATGAATGGCATGCAAACGTACGCAATCGGACTTATACATTAATCATGCTCATTTTGGTCAATCAAGTAATATATATATATAAAAAATTAATTCCTACTTAGGTCAACGAAGACAAATTTTATTTTAGTTACTTTTATTAAATATTTACAATTAATATAAATATGAATATACAGATGACAGAATAACAATATTAAATAACCAAACAGACAGCGATTTTTCTTGCAATTTTCCATTTTTCTTTCTATATAAGGTGTTGGACTATTTTTTGTTACATTTAGTCAAAAATTAAATTTAAATATTCTAATAAAATTTAATAAATAACAAAAAAAAGAAATAACATTCGCATAATTTAGGATTCGAACCAACGACCTTTGAATTAGAAGTCCAACGCGCGCTGTTCATAGCACTAAAGGGACACAGGATATTCATTTCTATAAATAATGTTGGATTATTATTTTTGCTTGTTACTATTTATTCATTTTTTAATTTAATGAATAAATTAATATTTGAAAAAAACTGTATTTACATCTAGTGTCATTCACTACAAGTTTAAAAAAATGTATTTGAACTTGAAAGAATGAATAGAAAGTATTTTATTAACGAATGAAAATTTGAATACACACACACACACACACACACACACACACACACACACACACACATATAGATATATATATATATATATATATATATATATATAGGGAGAGAGTGAGCTAATAGTAGGAATTGAAAAATGTGACATAAGAACTAAACTGGAAATTGAAATAAACTACTGATAAATATATAAAAAAGGAAATATTGGAATATAATTCTTAGAATTAAAAGCGGACATCATTGCTTTAAAAAATGACCCTAACCCATTTAAATAACTCGAAAGCTTATTTGTAATAAATATCCCAATAAATACGCAGCTGGAAACAAATGCTCTAAAATGAAAAATATTTATTTTATACCAGTCTCCTTGTCACTGTCCTTTACGCTGTACATTGATGCAAGGTTCATTTATATTTTTATTGCAACATTATGGGTGGCATTATTCAGTTCTATCGATTACAGTTATATAGATTACATTTTTTTTCTATCAAACCCATATTCATGGAACAAAAATGGAAATAGGTAAACATTGAAGGGATCTGCAGCATATTATTAGATAAATTCCTGCTCTCTTAGAATTTGAAAGAGGCTGCGGTAGCCGAGTGGTATAGGTATCGGACCGTGGCTTGCTTTGTCACTGGTTCGAACCCTGTACCACTAAAGACCCGCCGTGTAGGGCAGCGATGCACGTTAAATCTGTCGAGAGCTGAAACGTCCTCCCGTTGGTATGGTGTGGTAGTTAGGAGAGGGGAGTGCCAGCTCAGGTGTCGTCCACGTCACTTGACCGTGGTTCAAAATTACGTGGTCCGTCGCCAAAAGCCCTCGTGTAGCTGAACAGTGCGACGTTAATATTCAATCAATCAATAGAATTTGAAAGAAGAGACGAAACAGCAGATGGAGGAAAGATTAACTGAGAGCAGAGGCTGCATGTAAGACAACATGATGCATCTAAATTATTAATCATTGAAATGCATTTGATTATTAGTCACTGCTAAGTCAAACCTGGATTGAATTATATATTTTGTATTTTCATCTTTCATCATAATTTCAACTTTCTCCTTAATTCTAATATATCATGCATAAAACAAAAAAAAAATGAATTCGCTATTTCTATCAACTTAAGGTATGTAAATAAGTTTGATAAATAAAAAAAGTTTAAGTCTTAAATCTGATAATTTAGGGATGTATGTGCATGTCACATTTGGGAGAGTTTAGTCACTTAAAAAATTCTATCCAGATTCTACAAGAAAATGAATTGCGTGCTTAACTGATAGTTTAAAATGCATTTCAATCTGTGAAATGCCTCCAAATCCAAACATTAAGTTACTAAATTCGAGAGAGAGTTTTCGTAATTCACTTAGTATTTTAAGTAGTATTACATTAACACACCTAATAAAGGGTGTTTTTTTAGAGGTATAGAACTTTAAATTGCAATAAAACAACGATGTATTATTCGATTGAAATGAATTTTTTTTATTCGAAAGATAATCTTGTGGCATTACATTTTAAATATGATCAAGTAAGGCGTAGATTCGTCGAATGGGCCCAAAACGAGATTGCCGTTGTTCCCGATTTTCATAAGCGAATTTTGTTTAGCGATGAAGCGCATTTCTGGTTGAATGGCTACGTCAACAAACAAAACTGCCTCATTTGGAGTGAAGCTAATGCACAAGTGTATGTCGAAACACCGTTACATTCAGAAAAACTGACTGCTTGGTGCGCTTTATGGGCTGGTGGAATCCTTCTTCAAAAACGATGAAGGCCACAACGTTACAGTCAATGGTGATCGGTATAGAGCCATCATTACTAACTGTTCCATTTCTAAAATGAACAATGATGATGTCCAGGAGCTGTGGTTCCAACAAGACGGCGCAACATGTCACACATCTCGTACCACAATTGATTTATTGAAAGACACGTTTGGTGACCGCCTAATTTCACGTTTTGGACCTGTGAAATGACCTCCAAGATCTTGTGGTTTAACACCGCTAGACTATTTTCTGCGGGGCTATGTAAAGTCATTGGTCTATGCGGATAAGCCAAAAACTCTTGACCATTTGGAAGACAACATTCGCCGTGTTATTGCCGATATACGGCCACAAAGGTTGGAAAAAGTCATCGAAAATTGGACGTCCAGATTGGATTACATCCGAGCCAGCCGTGGCAGTCCTATGCCAGATATCATATTTAAAATGTAATGCCATAAGGTAATCTTTCGAATAAAAAAAATTCATGTCAATCGAACAATACATCGTTGTTTTATTGCAATTTAAAGTTCTATACCTCTAAAAAAACACCCTTTACTTAAAGAATTATAGTTTGATAAAGGAATCTGTAGTCTACCTTTTTTTTTTAAAAAAAAATACTTTACAAGTCTTACTTAAACATATTACAATATCTGAAAACGAGTTAAAAAGTATATTTCATATCAATGCAAATTGTAAATGTTCACTACTTAGACTGCTGACTCTAAAGATTGCAATACCCGTATACCGGAATACCGTATCGTTATTTTGAGTCATTAGTGAAGTTTTGTAATACCGGTATTCACAAGTTAAAATACCGTTTTTTGGTATTTACTAGAGTTTTTTAAAATTGTTTCCCCTATGTGTTCAGGGATCGCCAATATAGCAAAATAGTCTACGTTTTTGTTTTTATGTCTCTCTAAAGGGCGACTTTAATTAGACTGTGAATTTAAAGTTGCATCGTACAATCAAAAAGAAGTGATAAAATATGTGAATCTAAGAAGGCGGCCCAAAACTATCGTATAACATATCAGAACGATACTGCTCACGCGCAGGATTCGTAGTCTGATATATGTATCTGTAAAAACAAGGTTGTAGTTGTGAAGGAAGTGCGTAATATTTAGACATTTTTTAAATGAGTGAGTAGTTATTTACATTGTATTTGCATATCATACTTTAGGCTTCAAAATATTTTTTCAGACTCATTATATATATGCTCATATATAAGAACCCATAATAATGAATAAGATTTAAGATCATATTTAAAAATGGGTAATAGTACCACAGATTGAACAGTAGTGTTTACATTTTATTGTGATTTAAATAAATAAGATGTTCCTTTATTTGTTTGTGTGATTCTTTATATACAGTTATAATTTAAGTTATAAATTACTTTTTGTGATATTTACACTCTCTAATAAAACAACGAAAAATCTGTGTTCTTTATTATTCTAAAATTTCTACTACCGGTATTAAAACTGGTACTCCGGTATTAAGATCTAAAAAATACCTAATACCGGTATTGAACTTTTGGTACGATATTGCAATCCCTACTACTGACCGAAAATATAATTAAATGCAATAAAGTGGCAATATACATAGACGGAAATAGGAGACGCAAATAACCTCACCATCTTATCATTCATAAATTTTCTCTCTTGAATTATTCCCCAGTTCATTTAATGTCGAAAAGGAATCAACAAAGTAGTCAGGTTGAAAATTTTGACACTTAGAATCCTTGGAACATGTTATACAAAACAGAAGTAAATATATTCCATTTTATAAATCACACAAATTTTAAAGTGTTACCACAAAGGTCCTTAAGCCGTACAAATCAAATCCTAGTCTATATAAGAAACGGAATTTAGTTTCAATACTTCAATGAAACTGGTTTCAGATATGAATACTGAAATTAGTTATAAAAAAAGGGAGAGAAAACACTTACGCATTAAAAATAAAAGAAAAAATGGAAACATGTTAAAGTTTTCTTATGCAGATTATTAAACGTAGATAAAATGGATAATATTTATTCGGATACTTCATAATTTTCACATCATGAAGAAGTATTGTGAATACCATGAAAAATATAAATGGTGCGATATTATCCTCAATCAAATTCAATTCGTTTAACCATTAGCAAAATTAAGCAACCTACAATAGACCAAATAATTTGCAAATCAAAATGTAGTATATTATCTCTGGGAAAGGAACTCATATTTTATTAATGTCGTACAATAGTTCTCGAAATTCCCCTTGATAAAATAACAATATCCTCACAAAATGTCCATCATAGCTTAATTGTTCGACAATTTGGACATCAAGCCGGCATACTATTCCATTCGTCTACCAACGACAACTGGTGCCAATGAAATGTTGATTCGAGATGAGTTCCTGGGAGGAAATCGGACAAGTCATTGGACAAAAGAGAACGAAGCGTGAAATAACCGGGGATTAGGTGAAGCATCTGCTTAGCAGGCAATCGCACAGGATTAATTGGAATTCTAATTCCACCACACTACTTAGTTTAGGGCTGTGACAACTCCCCACTTATTGACAATTTCCGATGAGTGAATGTGTTGTGTGAATGAAATGCAATTTAGATTTAATCGTTCAAGGGAAATTATTAATTTACCAGATTATATACAGAGAAACCTATGCCAAAATAATTTAATATCGATGGTAGGAAAATTCCACTAAAAAAAATTTCCAACAATTTTCAGAAGCATTTATTTCTCAATGATATCAGTCATGTTCTCTTTTTTATTCATTCTAAATTGATATCAAGATATATTACTGATTTCAGTCAATGGCGGACCGCTACTGGATTAAGAAAAATGATTTTTTTCACACAAAGAAAAATTAAAAATTTAATGTGGCCACTGTGTAACAATTTATCTTAACTCTCGACTATTTCTTAGTACTAAAGATTATATTTTCTGTTTCCAATTGTGGTAGAATTTTGAATAGAAATGCGTAATAAGGAAGCTATGAATATTTTTTTTTGTTGAAGATTATGTTAAGGTTGTATTTGAACGACAAATTTTACATTATTTCTATTCATAAAAATTCTCGTATTATAACTTTTTTTTATTAATAGAAGGTAAACATTTTTTGTACAACTTGCTAAACTGTACGTAACAAAATATGAAGCATGTTTAGAATCATTATAGGTTGAAACCTACTGGTTAATATTCAAAGTAATGTAAAATATACATGAAAAAATGCCATATTTTGCTTAAACATAAATGGTTAGACAATTAATATTTCTTATAATATGAAACAGTAAATTTGACATTATGAAAGACACACACGTACGAATTAAAATTATATATATATATATATATATATATATATATATATATATATATATTACATATACATAGTTAAGTATAAGATATTGAAACGTTTATCATTCAACTAAAGTGAAATATTAAAATTAAGCTTTATTTTCTTTTGAATTTAATTGCAACTGTTATTTATAAATACACGAGAAGGTAACACTATAATTAGTACTAAATTTAATTGTCAACTGTTGTTCTCTTACAATGGTGTGCTTGTATTATATTTTAAATTGATTTCTGTGTGCTTAATTTACGAATACCTTTATTTTTTTAGAATGGAAAAGAACTGTGTTAAGGTATCCGACTACTTGCGACAACTTTTTTTTGAAAAAAAGGAAATATGGAGATCTTTTTGTGATGTTTATATTTATATAGTATATTTGAAGGAAAAAATCCTAAAATTGGTAAAAGAAAAAAATTATTATTATTAAAATGGGAAAAAACTAGTCAAAATGTACGAAAAATTACATAAACGGGGTCCGCTCTCTACAAAGATTTTATGAACAAATTTTCAATTTTGATGTGTTACTTTGTTATTCCTGTTTGAAGTGATCTTCACGATAAGAAATATTTTAATTTTTACAAAAACTAGAGCACTTTATCTAAGTCATTATATGAAATTGCTTTAAAAAACATTGACTATATTCACATAAAGAGCTGCAAATTTTGAAAAAAACAGTTATTGATAAATCTGAAGATCGAAACACTTCTACTCTTATGCAGAACATAAGCAAAAAATTTCAGCTAATTATTTTCAAAACTTTTTGAGCAATCGCGGTCCCCGTTTCAGTTTTTCGAAAAAAACGTTTCGCGTAAAACGCATTTCAAAGTTTGACATCTTGTGTAAAGTTATGGCATTTGCTTTTACTAAAACGCTTGTAGTTTTTGTTCTAGTGGAGGGAAAATAAAGTACTTGGTATTGTTATTAAGTTAATAAAATGGTCTATAAAATAAAATCATAAAAAATTTTGCCGATTTTTGAAAAAAATCATGGTTTTAGGGTAGTCGGATACCTTAAGCTAGTCTAGAAAAGAAGGAAAAAAGAATTGTCTTTTTTTCCTTTTAAAATGAAGAGTTACATACAAATAAAATAATTAGTATCCTTGGTAATGTAAAAATGAATTTTAAAATATTTTGTTAAATTTGAAAGGACCAAAATGTAAAAAATGATCTTGAAAAAAAAAGAAATATTTAGAAAATCCACGCTAATTATTGATAAAAAAGTTAGAGAAAAAACTAAGTAACTTTAAATAATCCTTTCAAAACTATTAACATAATTAATAACATTTGTCTTAAAAAAAATTGCTTGGGATTATAGATTACCATCAGCGGACAATTGAGATTTTTGGTGCAAGCAACAATAGGAGCATACATCAAACGTCAATCATCTTATTTATATGTATTAGCCTTTACCGATTCCTCCCTCGTTGGGATTTTCCTCATGTTATAAGATTGATTGATTTTGTTGGAAAAGTATAGATATTTAAGTTCTAGAACTAAGCTTTCGTTTGTACATGGAAACTATTTTTAGAGTTCTCTACTCTTGATTTAAGTACAGGATGAATTCTTAAAGTGAAAGCATATTTACCATATATACCACCATTTCCCCTCTTTGGAGTAAATTTCCACAAGACATTTTTAGCATATCTCTACTCTGCAATAAAACATGAACTAAATGTCAAGTGTGTAGGTTTAATCGGTGAGCAGGCGCGCACTTGATACTAACGTTAATGGTAGCGCGAGGTAACCGAGTCACCTAATCCTTTTTTGATAATTATTTTCCTGTACACGATAAAAATCGTAATTTCAGAGAATAATTTAAGTAACAGAAAGTATATGAACCTTCTTTTAAGGACTTTTTAGTTTTCCTGTGATAGTTTGAGGAAAAATATCAAAGTGAACCAAGTAGTTTCCAATGTGTGTGACTTTAATAAAGAACACAAATCAATGACATTTTTCGCTAACATTACAGGAGTGTTATTTACCGGCAAAATTGTCATATGTTGTTCAAGTTATTACAATTTTTTTTGTCCCTTGAAAAGATCAATAAATAGACTGTTGGACTTTCTCTTGCTTGTTACTTTTTGACTGTTACACTTATGGCTTCATATTTTTCTTGGTGGAGTTCTTTCGATAGAATTTGTAAATTTTCCTTTAAACTCAAAAGCTTCATGTTCACCGCTTTTGTCAAATTTTACTCTCACTATCATGACTAATATGCATTATTTATAAGTATGTTTTTTTCTTTGCTTGATCAGTTTCAACTTTCTTCAACAGAGAACACTTATGCCCGCATTTTTTTATATCCTGCACATTTACATTGATAAACCATAATATGTCTTACAACACAGCAAAAAAATCAAAACCTCTAAGTTGTTCCAGGAGGAAAATGTAGCATTTCCATAGCAAATATTTCGGAACATGTCATCGAGCGGGAAACTCAATCGAGTGAGTGATTATTAACGACGCACTGATCAGCTACTTGAGGGCTTTTAGCGAAGAACCTCGTAATTTTTAACAATGCTCAAGTGACGAGAACGACACCTGAGCTGGCACCTCCCTCTCTTAAGTACCACACGAATGGGTGAACATTTGAGCTCTCGACATATTTAACATGCATCGTTCCTCTATACGGCGGGTTTTTATTGGTACTGGGCTCGAACTCATGACATGCCTGCTATGGTCCTATACCTTGACCCCTGGGCTTCTACAGCCCCTTAAAACTCAGTCAAAACAAATACCTGAAGTTGTAAAATAAACGTTTGCCACTCCTAGAAACGAGGAGATATGTGACAAATACATTTTAGTTTTCATGAAGACTGCCCTATAGGGCGATACTGAAAAGGCCATTGGTAACAAATAATTTTCCCAGAATTAAAGATTTCGAGAGTTTGGGGTGACTGTACCTCACGCGCTTGCTCCCGGGATAATAGTACAAAAAGGGGAGTTCTTTTAATTTACAACGCCCTGTAACAACCCCACCCCCTGGTATAGTCAATTTCCTCAAAATTTGCTTTTTACGAATTACTTCTCAACAAAAGACACATGTGTGCCAAATTTCTTGTCCGCGGGTCTAATAAAAAAGTAATTTTTATGCATAATCCTCCTTGGGAGCAACTTAGCATAATCCTCCTTGGGATTGTATCGTAAAATCTGTTTTAGTGGACCTTTATTCAACAAAATAAAGATGCTAGCCAACGTTCAGATATGTTGTTTTAGTACTTCAAAAACGGAAACGTTTATCCATAACAAGCTTTGACCCCCTTCAAGCCTCCCAGAGTCGATTTCTGCAAAACTCGTTCCTAGTAGATCACAAAAATTGAAAGCTCTTAACTTAAAAAGCGCATAATTATGATAGCTGTTACGCGCGCGCGCGTTCGTTTTTATTCACTTCCCTATGACACACACACACAAAAATCAAAACTTTAAACTTATCTTACAAAACTAAAATAACTAGTTTGTCTTCATTTAAAATGCTAAGGCTTTTTTTTCTATTGTGCCTAGTGAATTGATTTTTTTTTTACTTATTGCTAATAATACATGTAACAAAAGTTGGTATGCATTTTTGATCAAAGTAATATTTATTTTTTTAAAAAAGAATGAACTCAGAATCTATACATTTTTAAAGAATTTTCAATAAGCATTAATAAAAGGAAATATTGAACAAATGTCGATCATGTTATCTCAAAAACCATGCCAATTTTTGCTATACATAGTTCAACGTACTTGTAAATCAAATTCCATGCATGTACGTCAATTTTTGTAGGAGTAGCATTTTAAAATCTCTCCACAAAGTTTCCCTGAAAAAAATTAAATGGCTATATTCTTATGAAATTTTGAGCACAAAATCTTTTTTACATAGTATACACACATAGGAAGCAACCAAAAAAATTTTGAAAATCCTTAAATGAAAATTTTTTTTGCGTAAATCGTACCATGTTCCCTTAAAGAAATAAATTTAAATCCTCATTTAAAGCAATTACAAAAAATTATCAGGAATGGGCAAAATATCAGTAAACGAAGCAGTTTAAGAGGACTTGGTACCCTAAAAATCACAAACCTATCGTTTTTTTTTTATTTTCATTTAATCTTATTCTTTGCATTATTATCTTTCGATTGATATATCACTTGTGCATGTCGGAAAGTTAGAAGTTGAATAAAACTTCATTTGAAAACAAATTAGGCAATTCAGCCACACCTCCATTTTAGAAAAAAAAGCTAAAAATGCGTTATAATAAAATAAATCTATTTTATAAATAGAAATAATAACTATAAAAAAGAATGTGTAGTATTAAAAAAAGCAGAATATTTCCGAGGCAATACAATAATGTAGTTTTTTTCTTCCTTGTGAAATGTGTGCATGTAAAATTTTTAAATTAAGGCATTTTCTATTAATAATTTTATATATAATTTCAGTTCTTATTCCTGATATATTTTTCATACAAATGTAATACTTTAATATTATAAGAAGAAAAACAGCTAAAATTTTTGTCGTGACAGAAAAAAAAAATTTTTTGTTTTTCTTGAGTTTTCTTGTGCAATTAGTACTCTCTAAGAGTTGATGATTTATAAAAATGTGGGTTGAAAACATATGAAAATGCAATTATTTTAAAAGAAAACGCATATAAGTAATATCTTAAAGTGGTATTTTTAAGTTTAATTAAGCTTATAATAATTATTTTTCAGAATTATAAACTTTAAAGTGGTTTTTCTCAGTTTGTGTTTTTGAAACCTTAGTGCATTCAAAAATGCTACTCCTTCGACAATTATTTACCAATCACTTCAATTTTTTCCTTCGTGTTAAAAATAAATCATGTAATAAAATTAGGGATCCGTTTTGCTATAAACTGAATACTTTTTTTTAAAAAAATAAAATGTAAGACATGTTGGCTTTTTTTGTTGGTTTTAGCCTGTACATCAACATTTTATTTTTTTCTCAAAAGCGAATGAAGTTATTCTAAAAAATCGATCCCTAAAGTTGTTAAGAACATCCATAAGAATATTATAAAAAAAAAAAATTCAGGTCAAAAAATTAATTTTTACAAAAGGACTAGGATTTTAAAATTTTCTTTTCAAAATTTAAATTTTTAAAATTGTGTGAATAATATATGAAAATTTTCATCTGGTAACATTTTCTTGAGTAGAAACATTGTATAAAATGTTAAAATATAATTTTTAAATACGTAAATAAAGAAGTTTGCTCAAAAGGTGCCAAGTCCCCTTACGGCAACAATTGATACATCGCATGTTCAGTAATACAAGAAATAATTGCTCATCAGTTCCAGAATGTACTACATTTAAAAAGTGGTCTTATTAACCATTCGCCATTTAGAGCGTTAAACGTTTTATAACTTATCCATGGCTGTTGCAATTGAAACGGCAGAAGAAGAGGCAATTGAAACAAGTATATTGATTTTCCTTTAATTCTCTTCGGTAAAATTTATCTTTTTAATTGTAAGTTCAGTTAAAAAGCTTTCTCGGTGAAGACGAGATTTGCGCAGATGAGAAAATCTATTTAAGCATTTGCATTAGAGTGGACGATGCTGATTGATAGCGGAGATTGAAGCGTGGATAAGATTACGTCTGGAGTGAGTTAGGAAAAATTAACGTCGCACTGTTTAGCTACACAAGGGCTTTTGGCGCCGAACTACGAAATTTTGAGCCATGGTCAAGTGACGTGGATGACACCTGAGCTGGAACCCCCCTCTTCTAACTACTACACCACACCAACTGGAGATTATGCCTAGAAGTCGTATGGTTAAGCAAGTTATCTAAAGAACATACTGGCAAGGGAGTGAAGAGCGCTCCAGTTTTCAGATAAGTGTGTTTATGTATATGATAGTTAAATTAGGCTTAAGAGCGAATACTCTTCAGGGTTTAATGTTTAGTGCAGGGGTATTCAGCCTTTTTTTCTACTGGGCCGCTTACTATTTCAGTTATTTCACGCCAGCCACATACATATGTTAGTTATTTTACGCGGGCCGCAACATAAGAATAAATGGGGGAGAGGGGGGGAGAAATGCTTTAAAGCCAAGATAGTATTGGTTAATGCTATCTTGATTTAAAATGTGTAAAATTGATCAAAATATTTATAACTCCTGTTTTTCTTTTTTTAATTATTATTTTTTTATACTTTTATTTTCGTCACTAACACTAAATTAGAAGCATTTAAGAGACACTCTTTCTACATCAGTAAACGATTTCGTATGCGATTACCAATAATATAACACATTGCTTCTCAAACCTTCTATACGCGCGGCCCAATTTTCAATCATAATTTTCATCGCATCTCCCTTACATACTATAATAATGTATTGAATTCAATAATATACTTTGATGTAAATCTATAATACATCTTTAATTATAAACCGAACAGATTATCAAGATAAGTATTAAAATTGTATATAATTTCATGACGTACCCATAGAGTTACCGGGAATTAATGTGAACTTGTCCTTGACTTAGTACTGTTAAATTAATTGTGAAATACATGGTGCAGTATTGATACATTTATACGTGCAATATATCAGTGTAAATATGTATTTTATTCTTTATTATGTCAGAATGTATTATTTTTTTTGCTTCCTTTCAGTAAATTAATACTTTATTTAAATAAAGTTTATTTTCGACTTTTCGATATACTCGCGACCCCCTTGAAGGGTTATCACCCCCTAGGGTGGCGCCCCCCACAGTTTGAGAAACGCTAATATAACGAGCTTCATAGGATGTCTTTGTTACTGCAGTGATATAACCACTGACAAAGCTCTTTGTTGCTGTTACAAAGATTATTCAAGAAAGCCTATTATCACCTCTCTTGAAAGATATTAGAGAAGCGTCACACACATTGAATGATTCCTGTTTATTGATATTTTTTAAATACATCACTTTCGTAACAAACAAAACAATTACTGATCCATGTTTGTTTTTCACTACAAAATAGTCAACCTCCCAATGATCTTGAAAATACATATTTTCTTCGAAAGTTCTTGTCTTGCAAGATATGAAGTATGGACAGATCACTAGTTCAATTCATAAAATGGTTGTTACTTCGTTACAGTCGTTGTCTGTTATCACTAACCGCAACCATTCCAGAAAGAAAAAGAATATCAATTCGAACATGTGCGACACGGACAGCAAAATCCAGAGTGGCATACTTGATTTCTTGACAAAGAATTTCCCACCAAATTTTTAATACAATGTGCTTAAATAAGTACATTACTTAGTGCAATGGACCACAGCTGGACTATTTAAAAAGGCTTGGTGGGCCGTAGGTTGAGTATCGCTGGTTTATTGCATTCCCCTCCCTTTATTGTGTAGAGGTATTAAGTGAAGGTAATAATAAGATTGAGTTTAAGGAACTCGGGCTGGTCTTTGCTGGAAACCCCAAACACCAATGCCCTCTGGGATGTTACAACGTATTGTAATCCATGAATCCTGTAAGCCATCGGTGAGGAAGAGGGCCATCGAAGTAATATCACACGTTGTCTGACCAGTGTAGAGGTGTACCATCTAATTGGAGAATGATGTTGCCAGTGCTGTCTTGCAACTGTGGCATCAACCAAAGCATATCCAAAAATGCAGCAACCATGGCATTTTTCTAAATTTAAGAACACAAAATGCCTTTTCCACTGCGTGCACCGTCATTTTGACTGCCTAGCCCCATGACACGCAAGCTGTTGCCTATGTTATTTCTGTCAGGGGGATGAGGTACAAAATTTAAGGATTAGATGTATCTTACAGTTCATTGAGGTGGAACTTCTATTTAATTACCACTGTTTTACAGAACCTGGAAAGGGTATACTTCTTTATGAATCCCCTGTATATCTGAAACAGATCAGCATCAAAGGATATTTTAACTATAATTGAACAACATACCAGATACATATATCATTGAAACAAATAAAACCTCATTATACTAATCATTGTCATATGAAGACAACGACACTTGAAGCATTGTTTCAATTTACACTGTATTGAGTGAGGATTTAAAGGGTCAATTATGTTCAATTTGAAGCAGTTCCTATTCTATGGAATTGAATTTTTATGTATTTAGGGAATTACTTCGCGATTTGGGAAGATAATGCATATTTAATTACGTATATGCTGCTTTTCATCTTCGATCACATTTTAACTGATCTGATGTTCACATAGCGTTAAATGTTTCAAATTTTAATTTGTTTCAAAAGTTTTTGAAATCAAAATTATGACGAATTTTTACATGATTACAGAAATGTTTCTTATGAGCTAATTTTAAGATGGTTAGGGACTGAAAAGGTAGAATAATAAATATAGAGCTACACAAGAATTTATTTTTTTTCTGTTTTTCCCAAAACTGTAAGCATAATCTTTTCTAGTACAGCTACTTGGTCATTCTTTTTCGTTATTTCTTTTGGAAGTTCAAATTTAGTTTATGTTATTATTTTTCATAAGAGATTAAAGTTATGCTAAAGCTGCCCTTGCATCATTTTAATCCTACTTTATATTTTTTCATCGATTCATTTTTAATTTAATTTGCATAAATTTATTCTTGTTGTTTTTCTATATATATGTTTTTCATGTTAGGCTTATTAAAATTTTTACGTAGTAAAATCAACAATAGATTTAATACAGGTTCACACGTAGGTTAAACATGTTGGACATAGATACATCATCAAAGGGTCATGCTAATACTCTAGAAACTCAAACCTTCTGCTTTCGAGCTTCTCATTTATATTCCCCACAGTTCGTAAAATGAGAAAACATACTAATGGAGTGTCCTCAAAGTAGCAGATGTTTAACCGAGTTAGTAACTACACTTAGTTGACATAGAATACTCCCTTTGCCTAAGGGGTGATCTAGTTGAAAAGTTATGGAGCTGAATGGATTTAAAGCACTCTTGTAATGTTACAATGTACATTAAGAACCCCGTGTTAAATGAGATAGTCACTTAAAACTTAACCATTACAGTATATTAAGCTATATAGCAGAAATTTGAAACTAGTTAAACATGAGTTGTATTTCAAGCATTTGAAATATTGGAAGGATTTACATTTTATCATAAACTTTAAAAAAAAGC
Organism: Trichonephila clavipes; assembly: GCA_019973935.1. NCBI lineage: Eukaryota > Metazoa > Arthropoda > Arachnida > Araneae > Nephilidae > Trichonephila > Trichonephila clavipes. The sequence goes on along the minus strand of BMAU01020748.1, from coordinate 78,977 downwards.
TATTCATTCTTAAAAGTATTAGAAAGGAATTAAATAGGGACTACGAATGTAAACTAATTTTCCGTAGAAGAACAAAAATTTTGTTAAGATCTATTTTAAACATTTGCTTTTCATGAAATTCTACTAAAGGTTGCAGTACATTAGTTTGAATTTCATATAACTCAATACATTAAACATTCAGTAGTAACACGTTTAAAAATATTTTCATTGCATTTGAAATTCCATTTTTATGAGTAAGAATGCAAATTAGATTCCGAAAATAAAAATTACTGATTAAAATTAATGAAGAGGAAAAAGTACGTCTTTGATTTTTGCTAAAAAGTTATTTAATATATTTTCAGTTTCACAGTATAACGCAATTTAAAGTTACTGTGAGATAATAGTTGATTTGAAAAATAATTAAATATAATACACTTAGAAATATTAGCAAGAATAAAAGAAATGCAGTTAAGAAAACATCTTCAAAGAGAAACAATAATGTCAATTTATTTGGCGAACAAAAAACGTGTGTTGACTTCTTTTTCCTAATACTTTTTTTTATTATGGATAGTGGGTGGAAAGCAAGATGTATACTTAAATAACCAAGAAAACGGCATTTAAATCTGCAATAAAATAATTTATTCAGAAAAACTAATTTTTAATCAGAAATTATATTTTCTTAAGAAATATATGAAACAGCTGGAATATTCTACTTTTAAAAGTATATCGGTGAAGTACTACTTTCGGTAAAATTTTGAGAGGTCTAACTAAATGCGAAGCACATTTTCGGATAGATAAATGACCCACTTTCCGTGGAAAATTGTAATATTATACAACTCGTACATTTTTAACATAATATATATATATTTTAAATTTCAAAATATTCCGTGAATACTTTCTTTTTTGTTTTAATACGTGAAGGCAAAGCCCTTATAACATTACGTTATAGGATGTACGTTATTGGGCACATTTTACACTAGAAAAAATGAATCAAATCTGTTAACCCGCGATCACTCGCGCGGGGTGTTCTGTACGCCCCAGCAACAAGAACATTCTTCCAGGATTCTAAAAAGAATGCGCAGAACCACGATGTTTTCTGTAGATGCACATTTTAGATCATTGAACCTTCAGGCCTGATGTAATCCTTCTTTCTCGAACGATTGGAATGCAATGACCTTCAAAAGTTTATATTGGGGGGGCTGAGAACTCTCGCGAAAAGTTGAGCATATGTATACAGTCTGCTCTGAATGTTTGGAAAATGATTAAATATTATTTTTCTACTTTCTACAATCATTATCTCATTAATTATAAAGTATATTTATTACTAGTATACATGTTTTACTCGTTTATGAAAAAATATAAAATTATGTGTTTTAAAATGAAAATTTTGTATGTTTAGTTTAAATTAATGTTACTCTCTTTTGTATGAAATAAATTTAATAATTTTATTTGTGTATAATACAACAAGCGTCTTGTATTTTATAAATATGTATCATATTGACTTAATTTTATTTTTATAATTAAATACACGTGCTAAAAGTTTGGGGTGTTCTCTACACCCCGCGAGTAACGTCAATAGCAAAAACAGGCGCAAGTGACTGCAAGTTAAAAATAGGAAGTATGATAAAGAAATGCTGCTCTCTAAAGGACAGTGAAGCCATAATATCATTAATTTTTCATTTCTTTTATATACTTGAAGAAATGTTCCAAATTCGGGGGTCCGATACCTTAACATTAACCGAAAACAGCCTTGAACTTACGAAGATCATTTTACAAGCAAATTTCCTCTGTATTGTAAATAAAACATTTTTCTTGGGAGTCTTTAACATTCTTTTTTATTTTCAGCAAATTAACTATTTTCTTAAAAAAAAATTGAATCTTTAAAAATGTGTTATGGAAATTAAATCTTAAATTTCGAATTTTCTTTTTAGAACATGTATTATTTTCATAAAAAAAACATGGACTAAAAACAATAATAAGTGTACTCTTTACACAGTATACCCCTCCTCGGAAGTTTGTGACACTTAGTCTCAATTTTTAGTTATTCCCGACACTTGACATTACTTACTTCTAATGGACTCGTGACATTGTTGGATAGTCATAATATTTTTATAGAAATTCTCGAGTGCTCATGATATTATCCTTATTTCTAACGCACTTCTGCGGGGAGCTTCGGGAGCCACGTGTTCATCGTCGCTACTTCTTGATTTTCTTGTATTGTCAAATCCCATCCACGAGCTCAGATACATGCCTAAAAGATCTATCCTGCAAAGTATAGCTGAAGCAAGTTAATTTTGTCCAGGCTCAAAGGTCTCGCATTGCGGGGTGGGAAACGGGAAGTGTTAATGAAGTTTCAGATGTCATTCTTATACTTTATCGTGGCTTAAAATTCCAAGAATAATCGCCAAAATGTTCTTGTAACTTCCGACAATGCCATTAATAAGCAATCAGTCTAGCATACGTATTATTGGTTAACATTAAGTCTCAAAACATTACATAAACTTATAGTTGTGTATGATTTGTCGCGGCAAGTGGACGACTGTACTGTTACTAACAAAAGGATAAGGTAGGCCATTGGAAGTACGTACTGTAGTACGTAATGCGTGGATGGTATTGTAGTATTGAAGAGGCAGTCTTGAAAGTTAATACAATTTATTGCACATCTCGAAACACATTAAAATATTACAAACATAAAACATCGACGACATAACACAGATCAAAGACAACGAACACACAACGCGCAGCAGTCGACTACATGGTTACGGACAAAGACAGAAGAGAGAAGAGAGCGGGATTTTTAATGATGTCGGTTTTATACCCACTGGGACATCACATGATTTTGGGGGTGAATGGATGTAGTTCAAGATACTCTCGTTAAACGGATAACTAATTAAAATGATTAAACGGTTGTCCTGCAAGAATGGAGCAAAAATAAATAAAAAAATATTAAAGATTAAATTACTTGGAATTATTACATATATATGGCCTAATTATAACATAATAGGTATCCAGTTTAGTCGAAAGACTCTTTCTGTATTTACGGTTATTGTGCCTCTTGAACTCCATTTTTGTTCTTCTTTGGCATTGTAGGTTTTAGAACTTTGACACTTCTATTTTATTATACTCTCTCTCTCTCTATATATATATATTTGCTATCAACTGAATATAAATCTTCATTTAATCTGGAATGAAATTATGTAACAATTTTTCCACATGAACGATTACTTGAAAATATTAAATTCGTGGTATAATTGAGATAAATTTCACTGAATTATTCAAGTTTTAACAGTTCACAGATTCAGTTTCTATATTTCAGTGGAAATGTATTGGGTGCAGTAAAATATGTAAAGATTAATATAAGATTTTGAGTTTGTTTCGAATACTCCATAATCGATATGCTTTGTAGAAGAAAATTAAACATGAATCAAGAAAATACAAATTTTTCAGTATGAAGCATTAATTTTGTTTCGGAAACCATGTTTCGTCAATCTAAGGCTTAGAATCAACCTATGTGATGAAAAAAAAACTATTTTCTTAGCATTGATGCATCTAAGAAAATCAGAATTTGAATGATTAATGAATATAACTAAAGATTATATTTGACTTTCACTGGAATAATGGAATTTTCAAAAGTTAAGAGTTACCAAAATTATTTTTCCAGAAGAATGTACGACCGCGCGCGCGGACATTTATTTTTCATCTTATTTATTTAATAATTCAATAACATGAATTAAAAATCAAGAATATAAAAATTAACAATAGAGGCAGAAATACAGTTTTTAGATCATAATCAATCCTTTAAAGTAATATTTGTTTAAAGGCTTAGGTTAATTGATTGGATATTTAATTATAACAATTTACATTCAATGTTTTTTTAAATTTAAAAGAAAAATTAATCATGATTCCAATTGTCTAACAGTTAACATTTACCATCACTTAGCCTCACCTTTATATTTAACTTAGAAGTTTTTCTTTGCAATATTAATGCATCCCTTAGATTTTAATTAAAATTCATACCCTAATTTCATGATTCTCTTTGTCATAATATTTAATAATTTGAAATCTATTGTGGCCTTTTTTGCTAAACAAACTATCATTTAGAATTGTTAAATTGAAGTGTAGTCAATTTTATTATATTAATTCGTTACATAACTTTTAAAATAGAATGTTTAGTTAAGAATACTTTGAGAGAATAAATTACTCCAAGAAAATTAAGAAAATAATAGTCTGTTAATTTTTTATTAACAATCTGGAATTCATTTGTGTGTGGATCTGTTTCTGAAATTTATTTTCGAGACATTGTGCAAAAAATGAAAAAATAAGTATATCGTAAAGCGTATAGCGGGCCCCTTTAATACAAAAAACAAGGTTAAAATTTATGGACGTGCAGTTATACACTGGGTATAAAAATGTTAATTTGAAAAACAAAAATGAATATTGAAAAAAAAATTAGAGTTCTATGTATATAGGAATACGTATTATTTTTTTAAGTTATACGTATTTCTGTATACGTATGTGAAGAAATACGTAGTATTATATAAAATATATGACATTCCTTATGAACTTAAGTGGTGTTCGTTCCAGAGATGTACTATTTTTTCTAAAAAGCGAATAATAATTTTCGAATAAGTTACTTCAAAACATAACATTGCGTAATAACATTTCAGGTTCCTTCTAATATTTTAAATCTCTTTTGTAACTGAGAGCGTAATTAATTATTTGAAATGCTTAGAAATGATGATTAAGTGTCAGTTGTATTCTTACAAATTCAAACTATATTATTATATTGTAAATTGTATTCTTAAATGTTAGCTGTATTTATAAATATGAATTTTAATCTTTGTAATTAGTTTTCAAGAGAAAAGAGCTATTTAAGTGAAATACAGATAATTTACTTCTTATGATAAAGTGTTCAGTTGCATTATTTATTTATACACGGAAATCAAAAATTGCAAGAATAACACGTAATGTATGTGCAAAATTTACATATCATTTACATATATCATACATTATATATTACATAATGCATATTATTATAAATGTATACATACACATAATGGAAATTATAATTTTCCTTTTTACTAGACAAAGTATTCATTGAAATATTTGTTTTCTCACCGAGTTATAGGATACTATTCTTGACACACGGAAGTTTGGAGATAGCATTGGTTTTCTAGTATGTGCCTTTCCTTTTTTTCTTCGTTGTGCTAGACGAAAACAAAACACATCCCACGAAACGTTTGTCATTTTTCTGACTATAAAAGGTTCATATGATCTATGAAATGGATGACATTCTAAGATCACGAAATATATTTGTGTCCGTATCTTTTTAGATTTAAAACTTTTGTACCAAGGAATTTCAATTATTGGGAATTATTATTTTATTCACATTATGAATAGTTGTTTGAATGAACTTACTAGATAAATTTAAAATGTAAAAAAAAAAAAAAAAGAAAAAAAAGAAAAAGTTATATGTAACTCTCATTAGGACGGAAAAAGTATCTCACCAGTATATTTTTATAATTTATCAATACATTGAAGATAATTTTTTAAGAATTATTTCTTTATATATATTCCATTATTAATTGGTAGACCGATAAGATACAAATTGCCTAAGCTGGGAGATATAAAATGTCTATTATAATTTTTTTTAATTTGAAAATCATTTGATATTGACCGAGTTTACAGTTTCTAATAAATATACCAGTGATAACCAAATGATGCCATATCATGACGTGTCCGAAATGCGAGAATCTTTCACTGTTTACATACTCACTTTAATGAATACAAATGAGTGTGATTAAAATTTCAGTGCGCTCATTAATCATGAACATCTGTATGGTCACAAGAAACTGCAATACCGGTATTTTGAAACATTTGTACAATTTTGTAATACCGGTATTCGCAAGTTGAAACACCATTTTTTCGGTATTTACCAGCCATTTTTTAAAATTATTTCCACTATATGTTCAACGATCTCCAAAATAATTAACGTTTTTGTTTTTATGTCTCCCAAACGTTCGAAATCTACAAAATGGCATTGATAGGACTTTCACTTCAAGACGGGACATTTTCGTCGCTAAGCCAAACTTAAGTAGAAAAAAAAAAGCTTCAATAATAAAATTTCAGTCCTGACGTCATAATTTTCGGTACCCCTTTAGATTACTACATAAGTTGTCTGTTCCATTAAAACTAGAATGTGATAACGTTTTTCCTTTAATTTATATGAAATTATGTAAAAAAAAAGTATCACATTGAGAAGTAAATTTTGTAAGCGCTATTCATTTTTTCCAAAATTTTTATTGGCAAAACATATTGATAAACTTTCAAATTAATAATAAAAATTATGACAAAGATTATTTACAAAAAGAAATTATCAAAATTAAAATGAAGACGGAGTGTGAAAAATCTCGATGCATGGAGAAACGCTAAGTACTACATTGTATGATTTGCATGCAAAAAATGTTACGTTTTTTTTTTTCACACGGTTTGTGACTATACACTTTGGCTTTTTTCTTCCTTTCTGTTCATATTAAGAGGTTAGGAAAATGCTTTCAAAACAATCAAATAATAATCTGAAAACAAGACTTTTGAAATAAGAAGTACGCGAAATATATCCGAAAGCAACAAAAACTGTAACATAACTGACGGTAAGACTCTAATACACTCTACACTGTTAAGAAAAAGAAAATAAAAAGGCATTGATATAGTTATTAAAAACGCAAATGTTTTATATCAAGTGGAAATTTTACGAGCTATTTGTTTACATTTCGTTTATCCCCTCCCCCGCCACAGCTGGTGAGCAATATACCAAATACAGGAAGAATATAAACAAACTGAAGGTCAGGTTACTCTAGCTATGTTCAGTTTCAATGTAATGGACATAGAGTGCCATCTAGTGGTCATTAAAAATGTTCCAGCTGAAAAGTCATAAATGCATTGCCCAGCCTACTAGAGAGTTTTTGTAAAATGCATATTTGCACCGCCCGACCATGAAGTGCGTCTGTTATGAATGCATATTGGCACTGTCCGTCGCGAAAGGGTTAAGATCACATTTCAAATATTTGTAATAGTACCATAGACTGAATAGTGTGTGTGATATTTACTCTTTTTTGTTACTTAAGTAAACAAGGTATTACTTTACTTTTTAAGGATTTTATATTATAAATTATTACAGATATGTATATATATAAGTTATAAATTTTTTTTGTGATATTTAGACTCTCTAAAAAAACTGCAAAATAAAACAAAGAAACCTGTTTGTAAGGAACAGCTGCCTGCACCTGGCAACAGGTCGAACGAGAGACGATATAGAGAAAAGGATCTGGCAACGACGGAAAAAAAAGCTCGGAACGAGAGAGGAGAGGGTCGAAAAAGCCGGCGTCGTGAAAAGTAGACACGGCTGAACGATGTATCGTAATCCTGTAACATCGCAATATATTCTTGATTTTAAGAAATGTCCCATAGAAGGTATGGAATAAAGAGTGGGACCAAATCCTGTCTGCAATTATTTTCTTGTCACAATTCGAACACGGTCGGAAAAGAACTCACGAGTTTACACTGGTGTCAGAAGTGGGATGCAATGAAGCAGAATTTAAATGAACAAAATATTTCAAATTGATCGGTGTTCGTACTACATAATTGTGAACAAGGTTCTAGTGGACATTCAGTTTGAAAGAAAAAATTTTTAACAAGGAAATGGAATCCTGCGGTGTATTTTCAAGTTGATGACCACGTGGATCCCGGGAATTCTCTTGCAGCAGTTTCAAGTGAAAAATCATGATCTTCATACAGAAATTTGCTATCACCTGCCGAGTTGGGCTATGGAATAAACAGATGCCGTATTTTTCTTCAGTTTCTGATGAATGGAGTCGTGATCTGAAAAGTGTTCAAGTACAGAAACAGCGTGCATATCGAGGTAAGTGGCTATTGTTCCCCTAAGTTAAAATATTGTGTGAATATTTAAAAAAGTAATGGGATGCAGTCATATTTAATTTGTTTTTTTAAAAATAAAATAGAAAAAGCAGATATATCTGAAAAAAGAAAATTTCATTGGTTTATTGCAATATTCTCTGTTGTTGGATTATTGTGTAGATGAAATAAGAAAATTGTGTACTTATTTTACCTGGAAATGATAGGGTATCATTTTAAATGTTGTAAAATATGGTATTTAGAGTTCTAGTGTTAAACTATAATTTCTTTTTTTATCAGCATTCTTTACTGCTTTGAAGTTGTCTCAAAAATTAAAATCTGGGTATAGAAAGTGTGTTGCATAACAATTCAGTTTGCAGAATTAAAAAAAAAAGAATTAGATTAATTTATCTTGAAATAATGGTTGCGAAAAATGTATGTTAGAGTGGGTGAAAAATATCCATTAAAAAAATGTGTATATGTATTTCAAGTAGACGGACTTCCTGTTAAAATGTTGTAAATAAGAGATTTTGTAGGTTATTTATGACTCAGAATATGGCATGTTTTTTTTTGAATATTATGATAGTTTTTTATTTTAAGTAAATGGTGCAATTTGTCAGTTAGTTAATAGTTTAATGCAATCTGAGGTTATTTCCTTTGCTCGTAATTTAGGATGTATATGTATATTGGTTTTTTGTTTCCTGCATAAGATTCTTCTTTTAATTAAAAAAAAAAGAAACTAAGAGTAGATTTATGATTTGAGAAATAATTCTATGGTAATGTAGCTAAAGTATGTTGTTAATTGTGTTTTTTTTATTTTGAAAAAGGTTCTGCGTTCTGATTAGTAACAAATAACTGTGTCTCATATAAGTTTTATTGTAAACATATTTCGTATTGTGTTTCTGGAATTTGAGTACTCTTAGAAAAAACGAGTAGAATTTTTTTCTTGCTTGTTAAATATATAGTACTAGGTCATTTAAGTGTTTGTAGTTATATAAATTTATCAGAAGGTAATTTGGCATTAGGTTTAGCTTGATTAAAAATGGCATTTCTCATTAGAAGTAAGAAAATTGACTTAATTCAATTAGCGCGGGACTTAGATGAGTCACCTGATCCGTCTATGTCTAAAATTGTTTTAAGGAATTTAATAATCTCTAGTAAATATTACAAGGAGGAAGAGGCAAAAGAGTTATTGGAAGTTATTACAGCCGAAAGGTTAGAGACAGAACAGCGGCAAAAACTAGAACAACAAGAACAATTATCAATTGAAAAATTACGCTTGGAAATGGAATTATCTAGGATCGCTAATCAGAGTGCTAATCAAAATAATGGTCAAACATCACGTGTAAAATCTTTAGATGAAATAGTTAAAATGGTTATAGGCTCTTAACTGTAAAGGTACCCAATAAATCAGATGGGTGGGAATATTTCTTTTCTAGTCTTGAAAAGGCTTTCGCTAGTGAAATGGTTAGCGACGAGTTAAAACCGAAGGTTTTGTTATGCATGTTAGGAGACAAAGTGTCAAACTTATTAGTTAACCTAGGCGAAGAAGAATTAAAAGATTACGAATCTTTAAAACAGGTTGTGCTCAAGGAGTATGAACCCTCACCAAAAATATGTTTAGAAAATTTTAGAAAGGCCAAACGTAACTCTGACGACACTTTCTCTCAGTTCGCGTCCCGTTTAACATCGATGTGGTTATACTACTGTAAGTTAAGAGAAGCGAATGATTTTGAGTCAGTTAATCAACTGATCGTAGCAGATAAAATGTTTGAAATGTTGGATTCTGAGACGGCGACCCATATTGGTGTGCTCCAAGGGGAAGAATGGTACAAACCCAGGGACTTGGGCAAACAATGTGATATATTTTATGCTTCCAAAGGGAAATCCTACGATGAACCTGAGAGAGCTAAATGGAATGATAGTGAAAAGAGAAGTTTAAATGGTAGTTGGGGTAAACAGCCATTTGGGGAGAAAAAGTCAGATAATTTTTCTTCCAGGAAAAACTTTGATAAAGGTCAAGTAACTGAAATTAAAAAATTCGCTTGTTTCACCTGCGGATCAGATAAACATTTTAAGCGGGATTGTCCGAAAAACAAAGAGGTAGATAATAAAAGACTTAATGTGAATAAGGAGTCAACGGAAGGGACAGAATTGGAAGATGGAGCGGTCACTGCTAGAGTTGATTTGCTAGGTAAAGTCATTCCTAGGGGGGCTATTGAAGACAAATTAAGTAAATTAGTGAAAACATCTATCAGTGTAGATGGGAAATTAGTCCATGCGTTAGTGGATTCTGGTACGGAAATTACTGTTATCAAGAAAGACTTAGTTCCTGGAATATCGGTTGAAGGAGCTTCCACGATTTACTTGAAAGGTATTTTCGGTCCAGCGGTTAAATGTCCTTTAGTATATATTCCAATTGGTCTTGCTACCGGTGGTCAGGTTAATGTGGTGCATCAGCAAGTGTTATGTGCTTTGGCAGAAGTTTTGGTAGAAGACGTGTTGCTTCCACCAGAGGTTTTGGATATGTTGGGAGGAGCCCAGAGTGAAGAGAATTCACTGGCTCAAAGCTCTCGGGACCTGAGGGTTGACTCAGGAAATGTAGATGAAACCGAGGTTTCATCGGGTATTCTGCCAGAGAAAGCACAGGAGCACATTGAGGATTCTCAAAGGAATATTACTTCATGTCGGAATGAAGTGGGAACATTGGGTACTAAGGATGAGGAGGTGACCGCTGAGATGGATAAAGGAATCATGGTGGCTGATAGCTTTTGTTCCGAACAGGAGGGTTTTGCCGAGTTAGCACTGGTTTGGAAGCATGCTAAGGAAGGCAAAGGAAACTACTATGAAGTAGATGGATATCAATTTCGTAGGGATAAAATACTCGGGGAGAGTATTGGGCAGCTGGTAATTCCGAAGTGCAGAAGAACTGAGGTGTTGAAACTAGCGCATACTTCCGTGTTCAGTAGTCACATGGGTCCCAAGAAGACGCTTGGACGAATAAAGTATTCTTTCTTTTGGGAGGGTCTGAGGGCCGATGTGAAGAAATTTTGTGAGTCATGTAAAGAATGTCAGCTCACTCGATCGGTTAGGATTAAAGACCGATCATCCAGTACACCTGTGGCAAGGCCTGAATTGCCATTTGAGGTGGGGAATATGGATCTGATAGGTCCAATTGATCCGCCAAGCTTAAAGGGACATAAATATATTTTACGTCTGGTTGATCAGCACACTAGGTGGGGCGAGGCTGTGCCGTTGACTAGTCTCAGTTCGAAGGTAACCTGTGAAGCTTGGTTAAACATATTTTCGAGAACCGAGATTTATCTTTTGTCGAAAAGGGAAGGTTTTGTAGAAAAGAATAGCGCAGCATCGTGGGTCACGGTACTGGATTTGTGGAAGTGGTATTTTTGTCGTTCTCTCACGAAGAATTATGCCGCATGCTTTATGTCGTTTGGAATTTGCATGACTAAAAAAGTGAGGTTTAAGATTGAATACACTTCTTATGGATGTAATTTAACGGCTCAGGTTTTAAGAATGTTAGAGCAGTTCGTTGTATCTCGAATAGTCAATATAGACATTCTGATGCAAATTTGGAAAAGTCGTGTAAAACAAATTAACTTTGTATTAGAATGGGTGAGATGGGTTGGGTCGGAAATCATACCGGCCAAAGGCAAATTAGAGCCGTAGGAAAGTTTTTACTGTGTACTTAATATGGATTTAGTGAACTCATTGAGCATTCATTCATGAGTTAATGAAATAAACATTGTCTAGATTAAGATAAAAACTGTAATGTATATATTTAGTGTTTTTTTTTGTATAATGTGTTTTCCATGTATCTGTTTGCAATCCCATTACAGTTTAGATCTTTCTGGGAACATAGTCACTTATTTCAATTGGGTGAACTATTCATATTATTTCATGTGTTTGTATTAAGGAACTTTCACTGGAACAATCATCAAGACTTTTGACTGTTGCAATTATTGTGTGTTCTGTTTGTGGATTTTCTGTGTCACGGTTTGTGAATTTTCTGTTCCTGGTGTCTGATATGGTAAAATCAGCCACAAGGGGCAAATTTTACTCTTAGGTGGGGCGTGTAAGGAACAGCTGCCTGCACCTGGCAACAGGTCGAACGAGAGACGATATAGAGAAAAGGATCTGGCAACGACGGAGGAAAAAGGTCGGAACGGGAGAGAAGAGAGGGTGGCGAAGAAAAACCGGGGTGGTGAAAAGTAGACACGGCTGAACGATGGATCGTAATCCTGTAACATCTGAATATATTCTTGATTTTAAGAAATGTCCCATAGAAGGTATGGAATAAACAGTGGGACCAAATCCTGTCTGGAATTATTTTCTTGTCACAATTCGAACACGGTCGGAAAAGAACTCACGAGTTTACACTGTTTTTTTTCTTCTAAACAATTTCCACAACCGGTATTAAAATATTTATCCCAGTATTGATATAAGAAACACCGAATACCGGTATTGAACTCTTAGTTCGAAATTGCAATCCCTAATGACCTGCGAAAAACAATATGTGAAGAGGAAAAATAATGTAGTTTTTAACACTTTCGTGCAGTTGTTTTGCGTCAGAAGCTTTTATACATAGAAATATCTTTGTCAAAAAACATGCAAGGGAAGGGAAGGTTGCATCTGGAGCACGAAATAATATTATTAACGATTAAATTACATACATTTTAATCTGAAACTCCTCAGTAAGGAAAACGGTAATTTTCTTTTATATATAAATCACATGACTTATTGATCTACTTTAAGTGTTTTTTAAGATACAGTCGGACCTTTATATGACGAAGTCACTAAATTCCGAAAAAACGTCGCTATATGGTAAATTGTTATATAGAGGTTCTTTCAATATATTTTATAAACCCACATAAAACAAAATATTTTAAATTCATAAACACTACATATTAAAAGTAATTATTCACACTTTGTTTAAAATTAATATGTTTATTTTATATATCTTACCCATAGAAAAAAAGAAAGAAAAATTGAAATTAAAACAAGAAAAAAGAATGTCGAATACGCTCTATTTTCAATATGAACAAAATAATTTTATATTAAAATTAATGAATTTTAAGAACATTTTCTCTATAATTGAAAATATACAAGTAATTTTAAACATGCATTACTTTATATCTAGAACACTGTGGCACTAGACAACTCCACTGAGGGTGAAAGAGGATATCGAAAATGTTTCTATTGAACTGGGCAATGGGGGTTACAGGTTGCACTTCTTAGATGAAACGTTCAGAACTCTATTGCTCTCGGGGAGTTAAAATCTAATTAAATCAGTTCAAGATTTATGACCACCATAAAATGTGTTAAAGAGAAAATAACTTGAAATTTTATTGAAATACACCATAAAATGTATTCATGAAATGTTCAGAAATACTTTAAAATAATAAGAAAAATAATTAAATCACAAAAGAAAGTTATTTATATAGAAAATGCACTTTTCTATAGATAGGTTATTTTACGAAGGAAATCGTGAAATGATTTTGGTTCCAGGAAAAAGTTCGTTTTTTAGAAAAATTCGCAATATAGAGGTTCGTTATATAGAGGTCCAACTGTATATTCATCTAATTATATGATACGGTTCTCCGAAAACTCCTAATAGGTCTCAGGGTTCCAAGATTCGATAAAGTTTTAAGACTACTGGTCTATTGAATAGCGATCGGTCTCCGTACGTACTCTTCAGCGTCATACGTATAGTACAATAGAATGTAAATAAAGACGCCCTTACCACGATAACCTTTTATCAAAAAACACATGTATTTGTGTCCCCAATAATGAACCGTAAAATTCAGGGTATAACACGCGCGCGCGCGCACATTTAACACAAACAAGTAAGTCAATTCCTACCTAGATCAAAGAAAAATTTTATTTTAGCTACTTTTAATTAAATAGTTACAATTAATATAAATATGTATACACATAGGACAGAATCACAACATTAAGTGGTAAATAATTTTTATTAATTATCATTTAAGTATCGTATTGTCTCTCTCATCCAAAATAAAAGTAAATAAAATTTCAGTTCAACTGAATGCGTTAAAACGTGAGAAAAAAACCTTTTCAAGTTTTGACACAAGTCGCCAAAATTGTCGCCAACGTGGCTGTATTTGTAATTCTTTAAATAACTAGTTATAATCAATTAATTTTTATTAGTTATAATTATTGTATTGCCATCCAAAATAATCATGTATACAAAATTTCAGCTCCATTGAGCGCTTTAAAATGTATTTTATTAACGATTGAAAATTCCACCAAGATAAATAAATACATAGTGTGTGTGACGTATTAGTAGGATTTGAAAAAAAAAAAGATCGATACTTAAGGGAACAAGTTATACGCCGGGTAGAAAAACGATAGCTTTAAAAACACAAAATAAATGAGCATGAAAATATTTACTTTTATTTGTATCGAAATATTGTTTATTTAAAAGAATTACTTGCCTTGTTATCTAAAACAGTTGTAGTTCCAGAAGAAAACTGTTTTGCGTCAAAAGTCTGGGATAATATCTCGAATAAATGACTTCAAAACATAAAAGCCATTTATACTAATATTTCACATTTCTTCGTAAAAAATAGAGTGCACTTTTTACGGCGAATATACCTAAAAATTAAAAAAATGCAGCTTGGAAGTATAGTTGCACCAGATTTTATTTTATGCACATTAAGGTAAGCCGATTGTTCCCACTTTTTCTATCGGTATGCTCCAAAATAATTATTTTACCCTTAATTATTTTATCTATTATTTACCTTGTCTAAGTAATTAAGCAAAAAAATCTACCGTTCAAGCATGGATGTAAAGTTTTAAAAATTTGAGAATCGTCTTATATTTCGTTATTTTTTAATTCCTACTATTAGCTTACACTCACTATATATTTATTTATCTTCATGGAATTTTCAATCGTTAATAAAATACATTTTAAAGCGCTCAGTGGAGCTGAAAATTTATATACATGATTAGTTTGGATGATAATTCAGTAATTAAATTATAATTAATAAAAATAAAAATTGATTGAAACTAATTAGTTAAAGAATTACAATTATAGACACTCTGGCATTATTTTTGGTGACTTGTGTCAAAACATGAAAATGTTTTTTTTCTCACGTTTTAAAGCATTCAGTTGAACGGAAATGTTATATACACGATAGTTTTGGATGACAATACTTTAATTACATAATTAACATAGTATACTTTAATTACATAATAAAAATTAATTACAACTTAATGCTGTGATTCTGTCCTATGTATGTACTTATTTATATTAGCTGTAACTATTTAATAAATAGTGAAAAATAAAATTTTTCTTTGTTGTTATAAGTAGAAATTGACTTAAAAAATTACTTATTACTTGTTTATAATAATTTCACCAAGCGAAGTCGTAACATTGTCATTTTAACTGTAAATCTTGGTATATAAAAAAGAAAACTTTGTAACTTTCAAAATACTTATTGTTGATGTGCAAAACACAAAAATTATTATTTTTTTTTATTGGAAACTTGACAAACTTGTAGTTTTTCAACTTACTTTTTCAACTTCATTTAACAAAACTAAATAAATGATAACCTCTAATTCGCGCATATATTTCAAATATTTTAACACTATATGTAGACCTACTATTAAAAATAGTTAGAAATCGTCTAATATTTGTATTCGTATAATATTTCTTAAAGTCAGACTTTTCAGAAACTTTGGATTTTGATCCTGCATGAAGAATAGTTTCGAAGAGGCCTGCTCTTGCCTCAGCACTTAACACTTAACTGCTTGTATCTTAAGGGTTTGACAACGTTCTACAGAGTGTTTTTTTTCCACGTATAGAAGTTTAAGTTGGCATTACTTTCCAAGATGGCGACCGATTTAACAGCTGTCAAGTGATTTATTCTCAGTTTGGTTTGGCAATTCATCAAAACGATCATCAAGCCAGTCGTAGATTCGTCGAATGAGCCCAAAACGAGATTGCCGTTGTTCCCGATTTTCATAAGCGAATTTTGTTTAGCGATGAAGCGCACTTTTGGTTGAATGGCTACGTCAACAAACAAAACTGCCGCATTTGGAGTGAAGCTAATCCACAAGTGTATGTCGAAACACCGTTACATCCAGAAAAACTGACTGTTTGGTGAGCTTTATGGGCTGGTGGAATCCTTCAAAAACGATGAAGGCCACAACGTTACAGTCAATGGTGATCGGTATAGAGCCATGATTACTAACTTTTTCATTCCTGAATTGAACAATCATGATGTCCAGGAGCTGTGGTTCCAACAAGACGGCGCAACATGTCACACAGCTCGTGCCACAATCGATTTATTGAAAGACACGTTTGGTGACCGCCTAATTTCACGTTTTGGACCTGTGAATTGGCCTCCAAGATCTTGTGATTTAACACCGCTAGACTATTTTCTGTAGAGCTATGTAAAGTCATTGGTCCATGCGGATAAGCCACAAACGCTTGACCATTTGGAAGACATCATTCGCCGTGTTATTGCCGATATACGGCCACAAATATTGGAAAAAGTCATCGAAAATTGGACGTCCAGAATTGACTACATTCGAGCCAGCCGTGGCAGTCCTGTGCCAAAAATCATATTTAAAATGGAAAGTCATAAGATTATCTTTCGAATAAAAAAAATTCATGTCAATCGAATAATACATCGTTGTTTTATTGCAATTTAATGTTCTATACCTCTCAAAAAACACCCTTTACCAGAGGATCGATGGTTGGTCAATGTACTTTGATGAATCTGCTCGTTGTACTCATGCTAATTTATGTATTCTTTTGTCCAACCGCCCAAATTTTCCCACAACTCGCACTTTTAATTCCCAGAAACATAAAGCGTAACACTATTACAGGAATTTGGTATACATTATTACACTGACATTTTATTAAAACCCTGCATTCCTTCAAATTTTGATGTTTTTGGTGTGAATGTCGTCAATGGCAATAGGATTTTTACTTAGTGTTACATCAAAAAGCATAGCAGATTTGAAGATGTTAGTCTTTACAAATGAAGCTTTGTTTATACCTGGGATGTAGACATATTTTAAATTTATGTGTGTATATATATAATGGCACTAACTAATTATCTGAATAATACTGTGCTTAAAAACTACAGAAATGGAAGATGGTCATACAAATATTTAATTTAAGCCCCCATTTCAGCTGTATTATAATACATATTTTTGTTAGTGAGGAAATGCAACCGCCGGCAAGGTCAGAAGATCCCAGACAAGTTAAAACACACACGCTGTAGGTTGTTTTCTACTTACTCAAGAAGAAACAAAACAAAAATTAGTATAAAATCTAACAGTTAAAAATAAATAAAATTAAGGTAAATTCCAGGTGGTTTCCGGCAATTTTATTGTATGAATATAAATTTTAAATAATATAGTGAAAATTTATTTTTTAAAAAAAAATTCTAGAAGAAATTTAGTGGCACGATACGTTAATTTGTTTGCTTAAGTTTCATAAACCTGTAATTTTAAAGACTTATTATTTATTAGGTAAATATTTAATATTTGATTGATGAGAGTTATCAAATACCATCCATATTCGATACTTTTAAACATTTCATTTTTAATCTAAATGCCTGAAGTATGCATACTTTAATTTTACATCATTAATAAGTGAGTGTGCTCTAAAGTGTTTTCTATCTATTCACTATTTAATTGTTTTAAATAAAAACATGTAAATAATTTGTTGTACCACTCAAATTAACAAGAAAGATTATTTGAGATTAATTTTACAATTATATACTTGTCGAAATAATTGAAATGCTACGTCAGTTTAGTAATTTTAGCATATACACACTATATGCCAGATATGTATTTAATTAAATACTGTACATTCAGTGACGTTCAATTACAATTTAATATATATTGTATAATAATTATTTAATGTATATTTAATGTAACATATCTAAGCATTTTACTACGAAAGCTGTATATTTAGTTTTTTCACTCTTTAGTTCTTTGCATAACATATATTTAAGTGTAATATTTCTAAATTTTACTATCACGCGATTTAAGGAAGCGTAATAATTCCTCTTTGGTGATTAATTACAGATAGGAATTCTTTGATCTATTATGATACTTTTTGGTTGTAGTTTTTCGAATAACTATCTTAATTTAATATTTAGAGAAAACGTGATACGAAACCATTTAATAGATTCCCTTGCTCTTTAGATAATGACAAGAGAAATTCACCACAATCTAAATATTCTCTAAAAGTAACTTTATGTATTCCTCCAGGAAATATGAATTCTTTTGAACAATTTCCATGCTTAATTTTTTTTCGGAAATGTGAATACACATTAGAATCTAAAGTTTGTACAAACATTTTGTTTCTTTGTAAATAATAAGTCTTAGAATTTGAAATTCTTATAGTAAATATCTACATCTGTGGAAGTTTAACTCTGTATGTAGGTATGTTTGAGAACTTATTTTCTATCAACCCATTTTTTCCCCCATCTTCTTTTGAGTAGAAGACAGATTTTCTGAGTTTTTAAGTAAATGATGAAGAGTAAAAAAATGCGACTTATACAAAGATTGACATTTTGTTATTCATTCGTCTTTCCATTTTTATAAGCAAAATATCAATTTGTTTTTCGCATCAATTTTTACACTTTAAATATATTTCTAAACTTTTATAATTGTAATATTATTACATTATAGTTCAATTTTGAATGTACTTTATTTTTAATTTTGTAAGCAAAAGAGATAAAAATTATTAAATAAAACTGAAAATTATTTTGCCGATACTTGCTTTTATTAAATGTTTACTTTTTACAAATGCGTCACTCACCTGTAACGGATTCTCATTTCCACAATTATTTTAATACACTATTCTAAATAGCAGGAATTAAAAAAGCATTTAATAAATTAAAAATATCGAACTATCTCTCCGATTTATATTTGGTTCACTCCTAAGAGAGCCCACACACAATCCTTGGCGCAAATTACTTTGGTTGGCTAAAATTGCCCCATCTTGGTAATCCTACTTTTAAAGACTGCATATGCAACCCTAACTATTTCTAGCATTTTCGTATTTTGTGGGTGTGCATTTCGAATTTCCTTTTATTGTTGGGCTCCAGGCTGGCTTCGTGTGTGAGGAAATATACTAATTTTTTACTTTGTTGAATGCGAAAGGTAAGAAAGAATTGAGTGAATGGTGTATGAAGGAAGGATTGATTGCTAGCTTTGAGTTATGAATGTCCTATATGTAATGATCGGCATGATGTAACATGGTCGGCAATAAAACGCTTTCTTCGAAATCTTACCAGCCACACCGAATGTATGTTCGACCATTACCTCGCAGAATAAATATGGCGGCACTCACACGATCATTCTCTTAGCGATGAGACCTTTAAGGCTTTTATAAAATCTGTTGTTACGCTATACCCTCCACTCGGAAAAGATCAGCAGTAAGAAAGTATGTGCTGTTTTTTTTTTTTTTTTTATCTTAAATGTTTAATTTCTGTATTGTTTACATATATTTTCATTACGCATCTACCTTATCCAGCTATATTCCCTTGCCGCCATAGTCGGTTTCGCTTGGCGCCATCTTGTTTTAGCTTGGCGCTTTTTTCGGTTTGTTGCCAAGGGTGTGGGCTCTCCTAGGACTGAACCAACTTGTTCATAATCGTTGGCCAAGGACAAGCGTAACAATAAATATTTCAAGCAACAAAAACATATTTTTGAAATTTTAGGTGGCATATTGAGAAATACGTTTCATTCTGTTAAAGATAATTATAAAACATCTTTAATTTAATATTTTTCTTTATTATATGCCAAAATTTCTCGAATACGAACATCAGAAATTCAAATTCCAAACTACGAATTACCGAACTTTTAAACAGCAAAAATATAAAATTGTGATTTTACTAAACTGGAAAGTGTGTTTATTTTTCTCTCTAGATAATAAATTATAACATATGGCCAATTTGTAACTGAAGTTATTAATTAATATTCTTGGTGATCAAGATAAATGAAATCACTAATTTATCAAATTTCCACTAATGTTACACTTGTCCTTGGTCAATGATTATGAACAATATTTTTTTTAACCCTATTGATGCATTTAAATACCTTCCACCATCTACACACTGTATATTTGGCATTTTAATCCGTTAAAAACTTAATTAATCACTGTGGTATTGTCAAATATTTTGTGTTTATGCAACACGACTAAATAAATGAACATAACAAAATTCCAAACTTGTTTAAACTTTAAATATTTTATCATGGTCCGTGATGCAAAATACTTGAGAAAATACGGCTTGCTTAAAAAGAATTCACTTTTGTATATTTAGAGATTTAATTTTTTAGTATAGATTAGATTAAATGGGAGATCTACAATGAAATACATTTTTTTTGAAAAAATATTTATTCAGATTGTAAGAGAAAATTAAGTACACATATCGATTTTTTAATTAATCAAAACTATTTAGTCAATGAAATTTATTTTCTGAAAATTTTGTTTCGAAGGTCTAAAAAGAGAAATTATATCAATAAGATACAAATCACACGATAATTAAATGAAAGATTAATATAATTAACATATACAAAAGTTATATAAATATTGAGTTTCTTTTTTTTATCAAGCCTTTTAAATAGTTGGGAAAGATTTTGTAATATTTGTTTTTGCTTATATCCAGTTTTTTTTCCCGTTTTGTTGGTTTGTCGGTTATTTTTATTTAAAAAATTAAAGTGAGAAACAAAATAAATAAATGGTTATGTTTTTTTTTAAATTCAGTTTAACGAAAAGTTATTTTTTTAACAAAAAAACTGCTTTTTATGCACATACTATATTGTTAATAAGCATATAAAAGAAAACGTTTTGTTTTAAATAACTTTAATTCCATGTTCTTTATCAATTTTTAACCACTTTTTTCAGTTCAAAACTCTTTGAAAGCTTCAGAAATTTATTATTAGAAACAATTGCAAACATTTTTCAGAGTTAACTGAAATTTTCCCTGACATATTACATCAAGTATATTTAAAGTCCAATTGATGAAATAATGCGAAAATCACAAAATAAATTCATTAAAAATTTTAACGCATTTTATCAATCATATATTTCACAAACTAAAATAATTTTTTTTCTAATTTTTTTTTCACAAAAACTAATAAAACAAAGATGTAAGTAAATAATAAAAACGTGGTTCAGATATCCTGAAATTTGCATCTTTAATAATGAAGTATTTAGTACATTTGCAATATTACTTAGCAACTTCGCTTCCTTTGATTATCCTTAACGTCTGAATCCAAAACAACTGGAGTTGATTTGAATTTAATTTTAGTACCCATCTGAAGCAACACGAGATCTCTTAGCGACGACCTCAGAATATTGAACAACTAGGAAGTGGTGAGATCGATACCCGAGTTAATATAAATTAGTGACTAGGTAGCGTTTTTAGTCACAAAGCAAGACATTAAAAGAATTTACTTTATCCATATTTTTCGTCAATAAAATTTTCAGTTCCTGCAGCATAAGGTAAATTGTAGACTAATTAGTACCTTGTTTGCACGTAAGGATAACAAAATACAGTCACGTGTTGTGAATTGGCTTCAGGAATACCTAATCGTAGTGCAACCATCGGGTTGTAATCTCTCTGGAGGGTGCTGCCTCTACGCTGATTCTCCGTATCACAAGATCCTCCAGAAGACTCCACTCATTCTCAACATCATGATCCGGCTAACACGTGAAGAACGTGTTTTTTTCTTTTTGCTTCTTTTTTTCAGATCTTGTCTCGATCCCATCTCGGTTCCATCATGTCTGCTCTCTGCTCTCGATTTCTGGCCTCTGCTCCCCGATCTCCACAAAAAAGACACTTTTAAACAGCGGGGGCGGGTCCAGTATACGCCTCTCATCGCTTATTATTCGTAGGCCTCAAAAGTCTGCACACGGCTGTGAGATTCATTAGTGTCCTATTCATGCGGAACTCACAATAACATTCTCTGGCCCGTCTAAATATACTGGTGCCAGATATCTCGTCCGATATCTGGACTCTAGTCCATCTCACTTCTATTGTTTTCTTGAAGTCATTTTCCTGTCTGCCTAGGCGTAAGTGTTATCAGTTAGACCTGATTCTGCAATTGTCAACCGGTGGGCACTCTTATTTCCATTATGACTTCCTGTCAGAATATCGCCGCAGATCCGAGGCAAAAAATAGACAATGACCCCCTCCCCAAGGCAAGTGCACTGTCTCCGAACACTTGCTCTAAACTATAAAACTTGACATTAATGGAAGGGGGGATCATACTAAGCGCAGTCGTTGCATCTAACTCTCTCCTAATTTTTTCGGAGCCTCGACAGATTTAACGGGGGTTCCAACCTTTATATATGGCTTGTCTTCAGTGGCAATAGAACTCGAACCCATGACTCGACGTTGCCGGCCACCGCAAACACCAAAGCAACATGGGGTATCTTAGTGAAGGACCTTGTTTCTTGAACTTTGATGTATTGACAAGGACAAAACCTGAGATATCTCTCCACTCTCCAAGCTTCCACACCAACCAAAGATTCAACTTCAACTGTTATGAAATGTTTCAGTTTCTCTGCAAGGCGAGTCTTCAGTGTCACCCATACTTGACTCAATATCTACAACGCCGGTTACAAGTCAACGACCATGAGTACAAGACTACCCTTTAAGTTTTAAATTTGTTATACAATTAAATGATCTACAAAAATCGTAGAGAACGTAAAAAAATGTTGTGCTTGGGAACGATAATTAGAGTTTGTCACCTATTTATCCTTGCGATTTAAATTTTGTCTATTTCAAAAACGCTGTCTTGAAGAGTGCTATGAAAAGATTAAAATCGATGTACTATATGAAAAAAAATTATATGTGATTATAAAAATGTCTCGAGTTTTATTCATAAAAGAACATTAAATTCTCCTAGTTTTCAAGCTTAAATTTGCCTTATAAATACAGTAATTGAAACAAAACCTTAAAAGCTCATGTTTTGACCTCCCGACATACGTATAATGGAAGTGTTGTGAATATAGTTTCCTCTAAAATCCAGCACGAAATCAAATCAAAATCAATCCATTATTATCTTTTGTATAATGGTATAAAAATATATTTTGAGTGAAATACAAAATTTTTAAAGACAATTTAAAACAGATTATTTGGCATTTGCGTACCATCGTGGTCATACCAACTTTCAACATAACTTAGCAAATCCGATTTCGTACGTGCCGAAGTGTACCTGAAGTATCAACCATGTGCTTTTTTCGTATTTTTCCCAATTGTCCCCATTCCAAGCCTAAGCGTTCTTTGACATGACAAGTTTGAATACTAAAATGTGAATCTAGGGCATAAATTTCATAATTTAATAGTTATGTTACAATAAAATTTAAAAAAAATATATAATTATATATGTTTTAATAGTTTCGTATAATAAAATGTAAAATTAATAATAAAAATTTTAAAAATAAAAATAAAATTAGTTATTTTTCTTTATTGAATCTTTATTTATAATTACTTAATATTCACAAAGAATTTATTGGCTATGCGCTTCCTATTCCGTTTTAAGAATTCGTGCTGCTTTATTCAATGTTGACAATTTGGTTGCGATAGTACGTTAGAAAAAAAATGAAATATGCATGGAAACTAATTTCTAGTTAAGTATACAGTTCAACGCAGTCATTCTCAATCATATAGAGCATATAATTCATACAGGTATGGATTTAATATAATTTTCTTACCTTTGACGAATCTTCTATAAATGTACAGTATGTTTTGCAGTTCAGAAATACACTGAATTTCAGTGGCTAGTTCAACGACATGTCCTTTTAATTACCGTTGAACTTTGTCCCTTTTTGACAGTTTACGTACTCAACGTTTTGGTATGATTAGACATTCCTTTAAATGAAGGTTAAATGTATATATTGCTTATTTGGAAAACAAATTACACCAAATGGCTCGAATATATTCCGATTTACGTGTCAGTAAATGTTTTAGTCAGTTCAGAACAGTGATAACACTGTAAAATTGGAGACTTGACCAACGCCTTATGCTATGTTTTAGTCGAAACGGGGACTGTAAACCTGAAAGCGGTTATGGTTAATAATCGATGGACATTTAGATTATTGCAGACTAAAGCGCAACAAAGCTGTTATCCCATAATGGGTGTATGTGTGATGCACATTAAATCAACTAAGCCACAAATCTCCGTGTAGATTTCCTTTAAAATATCATCATCGCTGTCTGTGATTGGTTGGATTATTATAACATTAATATGTGGTTACTATTGGTAGATCTCATAATTCTGAACCCATGTTGAGTGACGAGCATAAGAAGTTACCTGCTACCTCACCCACTAGGTTCACGCCACGTCATTGTTAAGACTTTAAATCTCGGCATCTTTCACGATAACCAAATTCAATACATGACGATAAAAAAAAAGTTTCATTGACAACAAAACACCTATGACGATGCTTTGAATTATCAATCCATCGCTGATAAATCGTGTGTGATGCTTCTAGTTTGATTTTATTAATTAAGTTTGAAGTCACTAGAGGGAAACAAGCAACGAATCTCGTTTATGATCCGCAGTCAAATAACGAGAACGACACGTTAGCTAGCAACCTACAATTTTTTTTTCACCAACGCGAGGAACATAGCATTGGCAGAATTAATATGCCTTAAATCCTCTTCAAGGTGGATGTTCAGTAGCATCAGGACTTTAGACCTTGACTCGACACCGCTACGAGTGCACGACCATGACCATTCGGCGGTCGTGAATTTCATTTTACGACAGCACCTTGCAGAGTTATTGGATAGTAAATCAAATTGCTACGTATACTGACTAAGGTTTCAATCCAGATATCATGCGTATCTTAAAATTAATTGAGTTATAAAAGTTACACTGGAATCGAATTTTAATTAAAAGGTTGGACTTTACAATTTTGAGTTATTGTTGTAGCCAAGTAATCATGTTCGTAAATGTTGCTGGCGTTGTCAACTCATGGGTTCGAAACCTGGTGTCTTTATGATGGACTGATGAACGTTAACTCTATCGAGGCTTGAAGTTCTCCCATCTGCGTGTTTTGTATGTTCAAAGAGGTATGTGTCATATCAGGTGGCGTTCTCGTCATTTGACCGCGGTACAAAATTATGAGTTCTGAGGCCAAAACAGCAATGTTGCTTCACGGTGCCACAAAAATTAGAATCAGATCGCAAGATTTTGTGCCTTTCAATTAAAAAGTTCGAATAATCAGAATAAGTCTGAATAAAGCATCTAAACATACGTATAATCAAAATTTTGGCCTGTAAACAAGGCCTTCTGTTTACATTTAAACTAATAGTGTATAAGTTTGGTACTGAGGGTAACTGCTGATAAGAAACGTTACCGAAATAGCATACATGCAACACGATTTTTTTTTTTTTTTGTACAAATCAATATATTCATTCATCCAAGACTTTTGGAAATTGCAAACATCAAGCCTTCACATTTAATGACATTTTTAAAATGTGCAGGCATGAATAGTCTTAATAAATAAACACACACAAAAAATCCGTGTGTGTATCAGTAAGCGTAAGCGTGCAACGTGACTTGTATCTTGCCGCCATCGCATACATAAAGACAGCTTCTCGAGGCCTATGAACCGTATTTCTCTTTTATAAAAAAATGTGTGCTTGTATCAGTGTGAACACGCCGTAGAAGGTTTCTTCGGCGTATATATATTGTATTGTGTAATTAAGTTTTATTTTAAAGTGTAAACTTATATCGAATTAACAAATTTATTATTATAATTATTATTTCAAACTATATGTAAAAAATAATTAGGATGGAAAAGGTATAAGTATTATTAAAATTTTCGTTTTCAATACATAATACTAAAAAATTATATTGTATACATTTATAGAAAAATATCATTATACACTGCTGGACAATTGCTAAGGACGGATCACAAATTGCTATGTAGCATAACATTAAGCGAGACATGAGGCCTAGTAGGATAAAATATAGTTGCCACACTGTTCAGACATTAGAATAAAGAGTATTTATTGTTCTGGAAAATACAAAAGCTGTGAAACATCTGAAAGAAAAAAAAATGTTCATTTGATCTGCGTACGGAGAAAAATGGAACAATGTATCTAAAAGTCAGCAGGCACCTTAAAGAAAGGTATCAGTACGGGATATGTCCACCGTGGAGTGTGACGCAACATTCCACACGTCGTACCATACTTTGTACAACATTATCCAGCAGCTGTTGAGGCAATTTATCCCATTCCTCTGTGAGTGCACGGATGAGGGTGTTCTTGTTTGTCGGAGGATAGTTTCGACCAGAAACTTGCCTCCCCAAAGCATCCCACACATTTTCAATGGGGTTTAGATCTGAAGAACGCGCTGGCCATACGAGACGTTGAATACCCTCGCTGTCTAGACAATCCTGAACAGCGAGTGTTCGATGACATGTTGCGTTGTCGTCCATAAAAAAAAATTTATCACCGACAGCTCCACTGAAAAGACGAACATGAGGAAGTAGAACTTCATCAATGTATCGTTGGTCCGTCATAGTCCCAATCGCAACCACATGTAGGCGCGTGCGGCCATTGATCATGATGCCGGCCCACACCATGATACTAAATGTCGGATATCGGTCCTTTTCCTGGATATTTTCTGGACGATAAGCAGTACCACTCTCGCGCCAGATCAGTTGGCATCTACAATCCGATGACAGACTGAACCTACTCTCATCTGAGAATAGTACGCATGCCCAGTCCTGTTCAGTCCAATTGTAATACTCACGACACCATTGCAAATGGGCAGTAGCTGATAGGACGATATATCTGTCTTCTGCAGGCGTCGTACTTCTAACACGACCTCCCCCGTGCCGTCTACTACACATTCCAGTAGTTTTAAATGACTTCCATAGCCGTGAAACAACGCTGTGAGCGATGTCGAACTCCCTGGCAACATCTGTTATTTTTCACCCTTCTTTGATCATTCCAATAATTCGGCCACGCGTAAAATCATCTATGTGATGTCGGGAAGACATGCCAAAAATTTTAAGTTCGTCTATTAAATCTTTCCTGTAAAACTTTGACTTGAAACAACAACTGTCCACACGCGTCAAAACCTTTAAAGCTCTTATGAACGCTATCATGTGATGAACAGACGTGGACAAAAATTTGCATATTCATACTTCTTCTTACTAATATCCCGCACTTATTCTAATTTTCCACATTTTGCTTCCTTTCATTTTGTGGTTGCTATGGATGATAGTGTTATCCGTCCTTAGCAATTGTCCAGCAGTGTAATTATTCTATTTCTATTATGCTTATGGGTGTTTCAGTACGTACTTTTATAATCAAAGGCTTGTGGTGGCTAAAATAAGAAATTTAGGTTTTCCTCTCTATATCATTAAAGAATCTCGAAAACACAGCATCAATCGTAGTATTTAATTTCGTTGTTATTGTCATTTTGTAGAGATAAGGCAATATTGTCTTTTTGCGTCTTAATGTTTCCCTATTTGATTTTAATCTAGAATCTCAAGCTATATTATCTTAACTATTCCTTCATCATTTGTTTGTACATGGATTAGCTTTCCAACTGCAACCTTTGTCAATTCATCGGTCACATCAATATTTGTGGTAATCATGTAATAAATATCATGTAATTTTTGACGTACGAAAGTTTTTTGTTATTTTAAAGTACAACCAATATATATACTTTTTTGCAGTTGAAGTTCATCTGTCCGCGCGCATAAGCAATCACTATTTTATTATTATACTCATTCATGGAATTGTTAGAGTGAAATAATCGTATACCTTGAGGATACCTTGCTTCAGCTTCTTTCACAGTACAAAAACGATACCCATATATAGCTATTTCCCTTTCATCAACTTGTTCACCGTTTCAAATTTTTGTAAGTATAGAAGAAGATTATTGATTCGCTTGACGCATGACATCATTTAGTTCATCAAACTTTAGATTTCGACATAAAATCGGTCCAACGATAAGGTCTGTTTCGATTGCTTATACCCTTAGTCGCAAAAGTAAATATGCAGAGTGTATGTGATAATGTCCTTTGAAAAAAAAACAGACCTACAATATTAAGGGAACCAGGACATGCTCGAAAGAGTAAAATACCAAAATTAAGACCCTTTGTTTATGAGACATATATCATTTAAAATTTCCAATAGAGCTTAGATTTTTTTTATGTCTATAATAAAGATAATTTAATTACTCTGTAGAACTACAAAAATAACTTTTTACTCCAAAAGTTTCTTTTGCTACTTAATTTAAGTAATACATAATTTTTGAGAACTCGTAATATTAACTTATGTTTAGGTACCATTTTTTAAAAAAGTATCCTTTTTTATGCAAAATATTTTTTACACATATATAAAACAATACATAAAATACAGTGAAACCCTTTTTTTAGTAAAATTTTAGTATAGATTCTTTAAAAAAATTATGAAACTTTGAAATTTGAAATTTTTTTATTTTTCTGCTTTTTTTATGCATAAAACAATTTTTAAAAAATTAGGCACTATTTTAATAGAAAAAAAATTAGGTTCACTATATGCATAGGCATCTTGTATAGAAGTATAAAAAATCAGGAATCATATAGTGCAATAGTTTTTTTTAAAAAATGTACCTAAATACAAAAAAATATGCTTTTGAGAAAAAGTGAAAAAACTAAAAAAACAATATTTTCACATATTATACACTTAATTAGTATTTCCTTGCCTATTTTTATATGACTAATAATAATCCTTAACCATTTTCTAGAGTTACAAAAGTAATTTTAAATTCATATGTTTTTTTCCCTTTGTTTTAGTTAACATGGACATAATTTTCGAGATCTTGTAATACATATTTTCATGTATAGGTACCATTTCTTACAAAAATATTCTTTGAATATACAAAAAAATTTACAAATATATATAAAGTAACATATTAAACATAATGAATCTGTTTTTTAACTAATTATATTATATATATATATATATATATATATATATATATATATATATATATATATATATATATAATTGCATAATTTCTTAAAAATAATCATAAAACCTTAAAATTATGAAAATCTTAATTTTCTTTCTATACATATAAAATCAATTTTCAAAAAATTAGACACATACTAAAAGATATTTTTTTCACTGTATGTACATGTATCCTGTTTAGATATATAAAAGGTTTCAAACAATATGCTACAGTAGTTTTTTAAAGTGTACCTAAATTTAAAAATATTAAACATTCGAGAAAAAATATAATAAAACTTAACAAAAAAATTTCTCTTTACATTATAGATTTGATTAATATTTCCCTGCTTGGTATTCATTTTCTTCATCTAAATTCTGTTTATCCATTTTCCTTTTTAAAGACCTTCTTTTATTTCTGGCTTCCAATGACACTTTATTTACTATACGTTCAGCGTCAAAAATTCGTTTGTTATCAATTATAAGTAAGGCACGTTCCGTGTTGTATCCTGGTTCAATGCCCTGAGCTTCAAAGACTTTTATCCTACTTACATATCCATCGTTAAAACAAATTACAGCATCCATAACTCCAAATTTCAAAGTTTCAATGCCAACAAAAACTGTTTTAGGAATTCGCTCCCAAATACATTTGTTAAAACTTTCATTGGGATTTTGTGTTCTTCCATGAACACACTTTTTTCAATAAGTCCTTCTCTGTGAGATCCCGAAACACTTTTTTCACTTTCAATAAAATTGACTCAGGTAAAGAATCTTTGTGAATATAAAATTCCCCCGTAACAATGCTACGGTTATAACCGCACCAGCTATCCTCACCAAGAGGACACAAAGCGTGTTGAGGAGTATCCTCAGTACTTAGTTTATGAAAATAAATAGCCCATATGGCTCTTTTCATGTCCTCCACAGATGACAAATTTGTACGGATTGCTAGCCCATAATAATGTTGGATTGAGTCCACTTCTTTAAGCGTTAGCCGTTCACGTTCCGAAATATTTTTCCCATCTGATAGCTTAATGTCTTTGCTCATTTTTAGAATGTTTCTCAGCCTTGTCCCCATACGCTTTTGCACATGGCCAACACATTCTAATTTTTCAACTTCTGTGTCGCCATATACTTTTGCTTCTTTTATAGTAAGAAATCCTTTTAAGTCCAATAAATATCACCAAGATACTGCGTATAACATGCTTTTCGTGATGTTTCAGATCGCTGAAATATACTTAATACCCCCTGACATTCCATTCCCCCACTGAATCCTTCGTAATTTTTAGCACAATTTTCACATGGTTTTTTTACCCTTACATGAAGAACAATATTTTGTGAGAGCTTCAAAGTCGATAACCTTTCCGTTCTCAACAGACGTAGCACATACAACTCCATTCAATGAAGAATAGCCTCTTTTATGCCATGTGCCATCCACAGCCACAGCTATATTTGAATTATTATCATTCGCTATGACTGCTTCGTGAACAGCTGCATTCATGGAGTCTTCACTAATTGTTTTTAAAACATTTAAAAACAAAGAATATTGGCGTTCAAACTTTGCAGGTGGTGGAGGCAAATTCATGAACCCACAGAATATTCGAGCAGCAGCTCCACCTTTTCTAATAGCTCTCATTCCATATGTCAATCTTAGGTAAACATCATAACATTTATTTGATATTTTTGATGACATTCTGCTCGTCGATTCTCCACAGTTGTGACAAATTATTTCCAAACTCACAGCTAAACCTCTACGACTTTTTAAATCTTCTCTCAGCTCAATTTTCTCTGAAGAACAGCAATATTTACAACATAAGAGATTTTTCATAAGGGAAGATAATAAATCCAGTTCAACGATTATGTTTACATTTTGAGAATCTTGTTCTTTTAGTAAATCCGGTATTTTAATTTTTCTCCTAGAAGCACTTTCCACGGAATTCAAAAGCAATTCTTCAGTCGATTTAGACTTTTTATGTTGATTGCTACTATACTTCCTTCTGCCAATTTTTTTTTTATTCTTGGCATAATTACTCGTTTAAAAAAGTTAAGATACTTTTAAAATCTTATGAATATTAATAATTATAAGTAAAAATAAATATTTCTTACGAAAATTAATGTAAAATTAAGTAGTTGTATGCCACAAGAAACTTCGGAATAGATGAACTCGGTTCAAAACATTGCCATAAACCGAAATTTAAAGTAAGAAATTTTGTCACACAGCTTGGAACAATAGCTCACGCACAAACGTGGCTAAAAAGTAGCGGGGTTAACATTCAAAAGAAAAAAACAATCAAAAGTTAATATAGATAAAACACAGGGGAAACTACATATTTAAAGTTCAAAGGGGCGTGGTCATTTTTTTACATTTTTATTTTTCATATTTTAGGGCTATTTTATCAACAAACATATAAGTATTATACATTTTTACATTCAGAAAAATAAGTACTATTTTTTAGAACTAAAATTGAAAAATCGATTATTTGAAAGTATATGATGTCCCTGTTTTCTTAAAGATATTTCAAATTAACGATTTATTTCGATTACAGCAAAATTGAGCTTAATTACAAAATGAAAAATGTTTAAAAAATACAAATATTTAATTAGCAAGATGAGCTTAACTTAAAATAGGTTGTAATCTACATCATATAAGTAAATATGCAAACAAAAAAAAGACATTATTATTGCAAATTTTGCAATTTTTGAAAAAAAAATAGTAATTTGTTGTATAGTCATTGGCCTTAATAACAGCTCTCAATTTGGATGGCACTGAGTTTACTAAATTTTGAGTGACAGAAGATGGTGTTTTCTGCCACTCCTGCCATGCAACCCCAAACCATAACCGAACTACCACCATGTCTTACAGTTCCTCTCATCTTCTTTGGTTCTAGAGCTGCATTTGCTTTCCTCCAAACTTTTTGGTGTCCATCTGACCCGTGGATGTTGAATTTACTTTCATCCGAAAAAATCACAGAATTCCAAAAATTTCTGTCCTGCTTTTCATTTTCTTTTGCAAAATCTATTCTCTTTTTGTGATTCACTTTGCTAACAAATGGTTTTCTTCGCATATTTCGACCATGGTATCCTGCCTTCCGTAACACACGGAAGAAATTGTTTTTTACATCAGTTGTTAATTTTGGAGCGCTAATCTTCGGATTTTTTTTCACATTTCTAACAATAATTCGCCTTTCTCGATCCGTGAAAATGGGCAGGCGTCCTGTTCTTTTGGCTTGTTTAGAGTACTCCCCTCAGCCTGGAACTTTTAAATGATTTTTTGCTCTGTTGCAGGACTTTTGCCTATGATTTTAGTGATTTGTCTTTGGGGCTTTCTTCGCTTATAAAGCTTTATTATTGCATCCTTTAGATCTTTTGATGTCTTTTCCACGTGGAGGCATTGGTGAATTGTTGATGTACTTAAAGCTCAAACTTACAATATTTGTAGGAGAACATCTAAACTTATCACTGAAATACGAAAAATCACTCCAGAAATTTCATTCAGCTAATTTAAAAGTCAAAAATTCAGAGTACGTGCATACCTTTGTGAGTAAAATTTCTACTGGTAGTTAATAAAATTACTCGTAAAGTTTTTTTAAAATGTAATGATTTGGTTTATTTTTCATTACATTATGACTTGAATGAGAAGCTATAAACAACACTCTCCAAAATAATACTTTTCTTATATTTATTTGAGAACTAGAACTTTTTAACTTAAGCTATGAGTTGCATACTTACTTTTGTGAGCAAGTGTAGATTGGTGTAGAACATATTGGTGGTAAAATTGACGCAAGTCTCCTATTAAAATTATAACTAATCCACCAAAATTTGAGTGAAAAATTCTAGTTACTTGTTGTAATCTGGAATCAACCTTCAATAATAATTTAGCACTGATCATACTTATCTCATCAATGATTATAACGTTTACCTATTTGAAAAGAGTGCTGTATTATTGAGCAGCTTCAGATTGTAGCGGAAGTAATCTTGATAAAGAAATTTTTAAAGCTGCATGAACAGTCGTTCCGGAAATAGCTACTGCTGCTTTACAACTTTGACAGTATCTATCATTGTCCCTACAGCGATTATATTATTCCATCGAAAGTTTGATGACGAATATTTTATCGCATCCGGCAGGGCTGGTAAAAAATATTTGAAATTATGTTCGATCAGATGATAAATAATGCGATATAACATGAAGTAAAATTCCTTTTTGTTTTTCGTTTGCTATTTTTATTAATTGATAGACATCTTTATTGTGCATTAAATTTTCTCTTTTTTTGCAATAGGTCCCAGTTTATGTGATGTCGCTCAGTCGATACCAATATTGAAACAAAAATAAATTTTTCATTCACATATTTTTAAACTCGCAACATTCGGTGATTTTCATTTGTTATAGTTTCCAATTTTTCTTTTCGTACCTTAACTTTTCGTAAAATCGCGCTTTTCATTAAAATTTTTATTTGTTGAAGGCTTTATTTCTAAGTTAATGGCTTACAATTTCACACATCGATTGCAAGCAACACGGTAATTTTTACACACACAAAAACATGTAAGAATAATACTTTAGTAAAAAGTTCTCTTAAAATGGCTAATAGACAAAAAGCACACAAAAAAAATTTTGAAAGTCATAATTTTTAAATCATTTTCTTCATTCTCGTACAGGTTACTGATACTACTGTTCTACATACGGAAACAAAAGTTTTGTAAGATTATTTTTATAAATAATGAAGTTATTAAATATTTAACTAAAATTTTGAGTATTTTAAAAAACATCGGTATTTTTTTTTAATTGACTAAATTGAAAGAACGATTCAGCTTTTATAAAAGTGCATCTCAATTTTGACTCATTTTTAAAAAAAATCTTTACTAATAAAAAATATCATTATTTTGTAAAAAAGAATGTACCATATCGTGGCGAAAAAAATGTTCTTTCTGATTCTGTAATTATTTTTTGTCTAAGATAGATAGTAAGAACTGGATGGCGTTTTTAAAAACGTGGGGAAAGTCGAAACTTCATTCTATTCTACCTTACATTCATTGCGTAACCGTAACTGGTAACGCGTAAAGAAAATTTTTCCCTTCTGTACCATAAGAAGTTAATTTCAAAAACAAGTTTGCACATTAAAACTAAAAACATGCAGGGAAATTAAAATTAAACTAAAGCGCAGGAGTTGAATCAAAATAAATTCTACTTTTATCTGGAATCATACTCGAGACGCATATATCGGAAAGGTTAATCTAACGAAATGAGAGAAAATGCGTGAGGCGCTGCGTGGAAATGCAATGCGATTTATTTCTCTTTCTATATATATGTAACACAGTTTTTTTATGATGCTATAAAAAGTATATTACGTACTATCGCAGCAATGAGAGCTTAGTATTGATTTTATTGTAAAATATTCCAAGAGAACTAGTTTCATATCACGGGGTAAGGAGCCAAGCTCCACGTGTTGTCGCTGGAATGAAATCCAAGATGGCGGCCTAGCGGTTTTAAATCATAAGAAAGTTAATTTTAAAGAATTGTTTTGAAAAACATAGAAAAAAATATTTCAAATGAATGATATAGGAAGAGACTGAGAATAACTCAAATCAAAATCAATATAAATAAGGAATATCATTACAATATAAAAAGTTACATGTACTTACAATAATGTTGTGCTGTATATAATAATAAAGTTATAATATAATTTAATAAAAATTATAAAAACGAATAATCACCGTATTGTAATGTAATAAAAACTGTACATAAGAATATTCATATAACATAAAAATTATAAAAAAATATAATAATAAGGATAAATGAATAACAAAATAAAAACTTTAAATACATAACATAATATTTATAAATAAATAATAATATAAAAACAATTATTATAAATAACGAATAAATTAACATATAATAATAAATGTATTTTTACATTATATTATTAATAAAATAATTCAAATGCAATCAAAATGTTAATTTTTTAAAGAAATCGAATTAAAATCGTCTGAAATTAATAGTGTTACCGCGGGAAAAAACCAATACAAATTAATTATAATATACTTTATCCCCATGGCAACCATTAGGCCAGCCAATAAAAATATCAAGGAAAACATATTGTAATGTTATCGCTTATCTTGGCAAACATAATCAACAACTTGGCGCGTGACTCGTGATATCAAACTAGCATTTGATTTAGCGTAGGAGCAATCAGCAAAATAAACTGAATCTCTAAAACAAAACTCCTCGCAATGCACAAAATGAAAAACAAAATTATATCTATAATTGAAGACGATAACAATAGTTGGACTTCTTGATAAAATTATAGCTGTTTTTAGTGACACTAAATATCATAAATATTATCCATTTATATGCTTTTGCAAAATCAAGGTTCTGAAGGTAGTCGGATACCTTAATGACTCAATATAAACGCCACTGAGATTCAATATTTATGTACCAAGTATCAATAAAGGATTAATACTAGCAAATATTAAAAATGTGAACCTGTTGACACATCAGGGATTGCGGTAGCCTAGTGGTTAAGGTAATGGACTCGTGGCCTTCATGTCGTGAGTTCGAGCCCAGTACTGCTATAAACCCTTCGTGTAGGGGGTGGGGCACGTTAAATCTGTCTAGGATCAAATGCCCTTCTGTTGGTATGGTGTGAAAGTTAGGAGTGGGAGTTGCTAGAGCTTAGGTGTTGTTCTCGTCCCTTTACCATAGTTTAAAATTACGAGGTATATTGACATCACGCCATAAAGTAATAGAAGTAGGTGACAGACCTTGTGATTTTGAGTGGCCGTGGAAGACTAGTGATCAAGGTAACGGACTCGTGGCCGACGTGTCATGGGTTCGAACCTAGTACGCTGAAGACCTGCCGTAAAGGGAAGCGATGCACATTAAGGCTTTTTCGGTAAAAGTACTAGAGCTGGAACTAAACACGAAGCACATTTTCAGACAGAAAAAATACCTCAATTTCCATTGAAACTTGCAATATTTTTACTCATATCAATGTTAACAATTTAGCGTTTTGAAAAATTTCAAATTATTCTATGAATTATTTTTTTTTTTGTTTTACTACCTAAAGGCATATCCCATTTAACATTACGGTATATAAGAAAAAAAGCGAAATGCATTTCATACCAGAAAAAAGGGATCGACTCGGTTAAAAATGATATGTGTGATAAAAAATGCTACTCTCTAAAGGATAATGAAGCCAAAATATATTAATTTTACATTTCTTTTATATCTGAAAAAAATGTTCCAAATTCGGGTCCTATTCTTTAACATTAACCGAAAACTGCCTTAAATCCGTCGTGAGTTCAAACGTTCTCCCGTTGGTTTGGTGCGGTAGTAAAGAGAAATAGAGGGGGCCAGATTAGATGTCGTCCTAATCATTTGGCCATGGTTCAAAATTACGAGGTCCGTCGCCAAATGCCCTCGAGTAGCTGAAGAGTGCTACATTAATATTCACTCACTCGTGATTTTTAATCTCGGTCTAGTGATAAGGACGAAATCTAGGCTGGCACACTCTCTTATCTACCACACCATCACAACGTTAGGTCGTACAGCCTTGCCAGTTATAACATACATCAGACCCCTCTACACGGCGGAACTTCAGTGGCATCAGGATTCGAACTCTCGACACTCCAGTTATGACTTCGTGAACATAGACTC
Source organism: Trichonephila clavipes (assembly GCA_019973935.1). Taxonomy (NCBI): domain Eukaryota; kingdom Metazoa; phylum Arthropoda; class Arachnida; order Araneae; family Nephilidae; genus Trichonephila; species Trichonephila clavipes. The sequence goes on along the minus strand of BMAU01020748.1, from coordinate 42,464 downwards.
TAGGCTAACGTAGCCACTGTTTCAAACCAGGAGATAAACAGGGGAAAAAAAAGAGTATGTAAGTCATACGTCAAAGATACGTCAATATCTTCCAGAAATTGCCTTAAAATTTTCAACATAGAGTAATATTTAAAAAATAAAGAAGAAAAACAGATATATTTTTTTAAAAAACATATATATATATATATCTTTTAATTTTTATTTCTACACATATTTTGCCACAAAAAAGTAAATTCGAATGAAGTTTCAATGTATGTTTTTTAACTGAAAATATGAATTCTTTTGTTAAGGTATTCATATTCTTAACAGGGAGTAACATAATTAAATTAATAGACATAAAATATTATTTTACTTTTGTGAAGCTAAATATATTTACTTCATCAAATTATTAAGGCAAAAGATAAAAAGTTTGAGTCATTAGGGGATCACACAAAATTAAATTTCTTTTCGCTTAAGAATATGACAGAATTACATTTAGTGGTCCATGACAAGCGAATTTTGGTCTAAATTTTTCGGCTGGCAATTTGTGTTTTGGCCTACTGTAATGCTTTCTTTTTGAACTGGAAGCCTTTTAGCTCTTTAAGGTATTCGACTAATTGCGACCACTTTTTTTTTTAAAAAAAAAGACGGAGATATGGAGATTTTTTGTGGTTTTTAGATTTATTTAGTATATTTTAAGGAAACAATTCTAAAATTTTGAAAACAGTATATAAATTATTATTATTAAAATCGAAAAAAACTGGTGAGAATGCACTAAAAAATAAACGGGGCCCATTCTGTACAAAAGCTTTATGAACAAATTCTCATTTTTTTCAACTTTGATGTGTTACTTTGTTTTTCATGTTTGAAATGACCTTCAGGATAAGAGATATTTAAATTTGTACAAAAACTAGACCACTTTATCTTAGTGATGATATGAAATTGCTTAAAAAACAGTGATTATATATTCACATAGACGTCTTTAAATTTTGAAATAAAACAGGGATTGATAAATCTGAAGGTTAAAACACTTCCACTGTTATGCAAAATATACACAAAAAAATTCAGCAAATTATTTTCAATACTTTTTAAACATTGGCTGTCCCCGTTTGAAATTTTCAAAAAAAAAAAAACAACAACAAAAAACACGGTTCGATTAAAACACATTTTAAAGTTTGACATCTTGTGTAAAGTTGTGGTATTTGATTTTACTAAAACACTTGCAGTTTTTGTTCAAGAGAATAGAAAATAAAAAACTTGTTGTTTTTATTAAGTTTATAAGGTGACTTATAAAATAAAATTTCAATTTTCGAAAAAAAACCATGATTATATAAGGTTGGCGGATACCTTAAGCTGTTGTTCACTGTTTGCTTAGAAATAAGTGTTAGTCCTTCTGTTTTGACCTTTGAAATAGCTCCACTCTTTTTCGAAGCAGAAGAAAAAGAAATCTTACCCCATTACAAGAAGTCATTTTTTTTCAAACTTTTTTCCCCTTGACTGTCTGGTTTCCGTAAAATACTAGAAGTCGCAGTGCGACCAACTTTATATAGATTTACAAAAGTCAAACACACTTATGATTTCAAAGAAATATACAAGTATAGGACAAAATAATAGGAACACCCATTTAAAAATGCGAAGATTTTCGGCCGTCCAATAAATGGCCGCAACGTGTCGCAACAGTGGCAGCGAAAGGGAAGATATCAGTCCAGTATTTGGCTGTGTGAGGGCTGCATGAGAAAATTTTGTTCGTATCAAAGCGGGATTACATCCGACCTCTCCAACTTGAAAAGAGGTATGATAATTGGAACTCATCCAACTGGAGCAACCATGTCCAGAACAGACAACATTGTGCTCGTTTCAAGTACCATTTAGTCAAAGGTTATAACAGCCTACATAAACCTGGGTAAAGTATCTTCTGCGAAGCACAACAGTGTGTGGATGTTGAAGTTGAAGGACCATGATATACGGGTGTTGAATAGGATAGTCGTCCGAAAACACAAGACTACACTACCGCAGATAACGTCCAAGATGAATTCACACCTTCAGAACCCCGTACCCATGAAAGCTATTCAATGCGAGTTGCATGCTGCGAACATTCACCACTGAGTAGCTATTCTAAAAAGGTTAGCTTCGTCGAGGAATGCTATGAAGAGACTACAGTAGTGCAGAGACCTCCTAAACTGGACACAACTGCAATGGGAACGAGTTATCTGGTCTGATGAGTACTCATGTACATTATTCTGGAAAACTTTACGTGTGCTCTCGTCTGGCGAACACCGACAGAAGCATTTCATGCTGACTGCCTGGTTGCTTGGTAGGCAATACTCCCCCCGTGGATTGGAGCATCTAGTTGTCTTGAGGGGGATGATCACAGACGACCATTATCGAAGCATTCTCGCAGATCCTCTTTATGTTATGCTTCAGACTCTCTTTCCGGGAGAGCGTCATGTCTTTTAAAATTAAAACACCTCTGCTCACACCTCTCGCTGTCTTCAAACATGGTTACATGAGCATGATGATAAAGAGGAATATCTAATGTGGTGTCCCCTGTCGCCTGATCTGAACATCGTTGAGTGTTTGTGGGTTTCTTAGGAAACTAGTCCGTGCTAGGTTTCCTCTTCCATGCACACTATCTGAACTTGAGATGGCCATGCACGAGGAAGGGATTCAAAAAAAAATTCCGATTAACTTTATTCAAGACCTTTATTTGTAAAATCCCAAGTCGAATATAAGCTACCATTTAGCCCCAAAGTGACCCAACCCCTTACTAATAAAAAAAAAATCCTTTTTTTACAGGTGTTCCTATTATTTTGTCTTATACCTTTAGGTATGTGTGACAGGGTATATTTGAATCATTGAATTTATTCTAAACTTAAATGGGCTTGCAGCTATAGATGTAAAATTTGTACAATATCAGTACATTGAAAAAAAAACTGTAACTACAATATTTTAGTTAACATACATTTTTGAGGGTCAATGTGAACTAATGAATGTAATAATTTTTAAAAGGTGCGTAAGTATATAAGTGCGTAAGTATCTATCTTAGTTTTTAAGTATCCTACGCTACCACAATGAAAAAAGAACAATTGATAAACAATTTAAAACAATAGATCAACCCCTTTCTAGGGTGCTTAGCCATCATATAAAAGAAAAAAAAATTGTATAATATATTTTATTAAATTACTGAATTTTACCTTATTTAGCGGACTAGGGATGAACAACATACCTTCTCAAGAGTACAAACATTTAGTTAATAACATATTTATTTTCGAGAAAAAAATGGTAAATAATTTTTAATTTATTACGTAAAACTAGTAGAAGATTCACTTAAAATGTTAGTCCAACAGAATACAATTTAGCTTAAAATTACCCATAATTTATATATAACTATCCTATTCTTTACAGATTGTATAATCATACATATGTTTTAAACATAGAGTAATTTGTTGATGTAATTAAAATAAAGACAGCAAAAAGAAAAGAGGAAACTAATTTTATTGCGTGAACACAACTTCGGTTTTCGTATAATTTTTTATATATCTTTATACTTTCTTTTTCATATGCGATTTATAAACGTATGTGATGCAGCTGATTTCAAGAAAAGAAAATTCTTTGATAACATAATGAATATACAGCAAACAATTGAAATATTCTTGTGAAATCTTATTAAAAGAACTTATTGGTCTTAAAAAAATCAATGTGGAGTATTATTAAAAATTATAAATATTAAAATGAAAGTTATCAATTAAAGGCAACATATTGTTTTCCTTTCAAATGGAGCTGCGAATTAGTAATTACCATTACAGACCTAGAGCGTTCCTCGGGAACTGGTAGCGCACTCTCCTCCGAAACTCTGCATACAGGTAATCAATTATCTTACGTGTTTATGCTATATTTAATATTAAAATCTCACTTTAGAAAATCAAAATACTTGTTAGGGATTCTTAAAAATTTCCTTATTCAAACAACAGCAACAAAATTCACCCTAAAAAGAAAATTAAAAGTAAAAAGAAAACTTTTTTAAAAAAACAAGCTTTTCTTTATTTAAATGCTCAAAAAAGAATAAAATAAACTTTTTTTGCTTTCCCACTTATGACGTCATTACACAATGTGTGATATATAAGCTTGTCGCGAGATATAAGTACTCGTATCTACTTAGTTTGACAATTTTAAAAATTAAATCGATCAGATAAAGTTACTTAATTTGCTTTTTTATCTACACAGGTAAATCTTGCGACAAGCTTTTATATCATAAATTGTGTAACGACTTTATAAGTTGATAGCAAAAAAAAAGTTTAAAAGAAAAGTTTATTTTGTTCTTTTTAGAGCATTTAAATAAAAGTTTGTTTTAAAAATGTTTTTTTTTTTTTACTTTTTAGTTACCACTGAACAGAAGTTTCTCAATCTGTTAATCTCATTCAACTCATCATTGTTGCAAGGTCCTTGCCGGTTTATATCGAACAGTCTAGCTCAGGGGTAGTCAACCTTTTTTCCCACCAGGCCACATACATATGATAAATATTTCCCTCGGGCCGCAACAAGAGGAACATGGGGAGAGGGGGGACATAAACACCGAAAGACCAAAACAATATTGGACAAACAGAATTAATCAAAATATTAAAACTCATTTAAAAAACACAATTTTTTTACATCCGTAATTTTAAACCATTTTTTTCAATCTTTGTGCAGGATTTGGCTAACACTATTCTACAAACGAAAAAAAAGTTTTGTGAGGAAAAATCTTTAAAAATGACGAAGTTTTTAAATTTCTTATTTAAAATTTGAGAACGTTTTGAAAAATAAAAAAAACAAACGCTTTCAACATTTTATTTCTAAATGACTGCTTCTAAAAGACAAAAGCCTGAACTTTCTTAGTACAGAATATCAATTCATTAGTACGAAAAAAATTAATACGGAACGATTTAGAAATCATTTTCATAAAAACGCATCGATTTTGACTCATTTTAGAAGAAATCTTAATAGAAAATATCATTTTTTTAAGAATAAATATACCATGTGCAGTGGCGAAAAAAATTATCTTTCGGATTATGTTATTATTTTTTTCTCTCAGTTGATAGAAAGAAAAAAAATGGTTTTTTAAAAAAGGTCGAAAAATCGGAGCTTCTTTAAGCTCAATCCGATAAGCTGCTTGGTAAAATAAAAACCTGACGGGGATAAAAGGTTTTAAATAAATATCTTTTTAACTAATTGTGATATCGTAATACAAATGGACAAACCATGAATTGTCATCCAAACTAAACGTACATAGAAAATTTGAGCTCAATCAGTTAAAAACATCAGCTTCAAAATTGAGTTGCAAGATTCCACCCGAACAAATTACATTGCAAGTTAAATAAAATCTTGTAAAAAGAACAATGATCACCAAATAATCACTAACCATCCACGCCAAATGTCTACGTACACTTGTAAAAAAGAGCTTGTAGTGTCATTTTATTGTGAAATAATTGCACTAAATCGTGTTTTTAAGAAATGATATGCTTTTCTTACGATTTGCTTAGGATTTGAGACTTGAAAACTTTTGTAGTTCCATGGCATGCTACAGAATAAAGGTCGTTATGTTATTGAAAGAAAGATCATCATAAATCTTCAGAAAAGGGGGAAATTTTAAAAGCAATTTTTTAAACACTGTTAATAGGAGACATTCATAGATTCAAAAAGTGATCCTAAATTACAAATCAACTAAAATTTTAACATCCAAGCCAAGATCCAGCTTCCCGTCTGCAGTGTCACCTCGAGAATCTTTCTTTGTAATACGCTCTGTAAAACTGAGTCCAAGATTATAAGCTTCACAAATAGCTAAAAGTGTGGCGGAGATGTTGCATAAAAGTTTGACTTTAACCACAATTCAAAGAGAGCTGAAAAAGAATAACTATCATGACCGAGTTGCACTCAAGAAACTATTCATCTCTCGAGTGAACAGAACTAAGATAATGACCTTTGCCAAAAAACATCTAAATAGGACACATAATTATTGGAAAAATGTAATCTATTCAGTGTTGAAAGTAATTTTTGTACTTAGCATCAAAAAGAACAAAATTATGCCTGCACAAATTACTTGACAGATCTTAAGGTATCCGACTACTTGCGACAACTTTTTTTTTTGAAAAAAAGGAGATATGGAGATCTTTTTGTGATTTTTATATGTATTTAGTATATTTTAAAGATAAAATCCTAAAATTGGTAAAAGAAAAAAAATTATTATTATTAAAATGTGAAAAAACTAGTAAAAATGTACGAAAAATTACATAAACAGGGCCCGCTCTGTGCAAAGATTTTATGAACAAATTCTCAATTTTTCAATTTTGATGTGTTACTTTGTTATTCCTGTTTGAAGTGACCTTCAGGATAAGAGATATTTTAATTCTTACAAAAACTAGAGCACTTTATCTAAGTCATTATACGAAATTGCTTAAAAAAAACATTGACTATATTCATATAAAGAACTGCAAATTTTGAAATAAAACAGTTATTGATAAATCTGAAGATCAAAACACTTCTACTGTTATGCAGAACAAAAGCAAAAAATTTCAGCTAATTATTTTCAAAACTTTTTGAGCAATCGAGGTCCCGGTTTGAGTTTTTCGAAAAAAACACATTTCGAGTAAAACGCATTTTAAAGTTTGACAGCTTGTGTAAAGTTATGGCATTTGCTTTTACTAAAACGCTTGTAGTTTTTGTTCTAGTGAAGGGAAAATAAAGTACTTGGTATTGTTATTAAGTCAGTGTTTCTCAAAGTGTGGGGCGCGCCCCCCTGGGGGGCGCGATGACCCTACAAGGGGGGCGCGAGCGTATCGAAAATTTAAAGATTTTTTTTTTAAAAAAATAAACGGAAAGAGAAGTAAAACAAAATGCTTTCTTCCATAATAAAAAAAATACACACAACACTGACATAATTTATGTTTATTATCTGGCTTTTTTCCGTCATCAAATAGCTATCTTTGATCCCAAAACCAAATTAAAGAAAAAAAAAACATTTTGTTTTATTTGCTGTATTTCCTCAATGAGAGATTTTTTTATTACCTTTTAACATAAAATATTACTTGTTAAAAGAAAAAACGAAACCCAGACCCTGAGAAAAATTCTAAGATAAACAATTCACCACTGTAATTATTATTGAAATACTGTACATTAGTTGTAGAAAAAGAAAAAGAAGTCAGGATTCACACTTTTCAGCCAGGCTGCATACTACGTTTGCTAATCATTTGATTGACCTTCAATCTTATGGTATGGTTATTATCAATATTAGTTCCCCCCCCATCTTTTATGCGTTTGCTTTTCGCTTAGGAAAATTGTAAACAATTGAGTTTTGCGATAGTTGGAAAAGAATTGATTGGTTTAACATTTCTGTAGGATAATTGAAAAGTGTCTGATTTGCGTCCTTTATTATGGCCTTGTACTTTTGAATCATTTTAGTTCAATTTTATTGGATTTTTTCTCAAATCATCAAAGAATTGAATAGTCCTTGAAAGAAGGTAAGTATACTTTCTATAAATTAAAATATTCACTAGAATTCCGATTTGTATCGTGTACAGTAAAAATAATTCTAAACAAATGATTGGGGTGACTGAGTCCCCCCGCACTACCATTAATGTTAGTATCGAGTACGCGCCTGCTCCCGGGTAAAAACATTTTGAAGTCTTCTCGCTTTAAATGTTAAAAAGTAACACAATTATTCTTCATCGGAATTTTATATTCTTTTTCATAATTTAACATTAATTCTAAATGCTAATTGTGTGAGGTTTAAAATTGCAGTTCTTTTAAACAGTTATTCACAATTATAGCATTTATCTAAACAAATCATTTTACACTTTTGTATACAATGTCGTGAACGCAGTTTTACTCTCCTTTCAGTTCAGCTATTATATAAATAATAATGTTTTATTTTTTTAAAAAAATGAACTCGTGCAAATAGAGAGAGCTGGTGTTTCAGCCAGAATACGTTTGATGTATCAGTACTGAAGAAGGTATTTTATAAATAATTTCTTATTACTGAATTTGGCCGCGGTAGCCGAGTGATATTGGTATCGGATCGTGGCTTGCCTTGTCACGAGTTCGAGCCCAGTACCACTAAAGACCCGCCGTGTAAGGCAGCGATGCACGTTAAATCTGTTGAGAGTTGAAATGTTATCCCGTTGGTGTGGTGTGGTAGTTAGGAGAGAGGGGTGCCAGCTCAGGTGTCATCCACGTCACTTGACCATGGTTCAAAATTACGTGGTCCGTCGTCAAAAGCCCTCGTGCAGCTAAACAGTGCGACGTTAATATTCAATCAATCAATCTTATTACTAAATTAAGAACAAGTTTAATAATTATTAGGGACTTCCACGGGCTTGTCTTGTAGAGGAAAGTTTTTCAAAGGAAGGTTTAATATCAGAAATTGACACTTAAAGAGTTATTTTTCTATATTTAGCTGAGATCTATATTTTGTAATCAAGGCATCCACTGCAGAAAATTCGGTTTGAAAAAGGTAGGATATTGAAAATGGTAATAGTATACGAAGTGCTTTTGTTTTCAGTACAGATAATTCCTCATCCACCTCTACCCCAAATTCAAAGAGCGATTTATTACAAAATTGCCTTTTAATTTTTCACTGGATGTGAAATCTATGAAGATTCCTTCTGCGGAAGTTGAGAGCCCTTCTGGAGTATCTCGAAATAGATCCCTAATCCACTCGTAACTTGCTACCAAGCTGTCCTCATCCAGAAAATACTTTTTAAAATTCTTTGCCAACATAGCTAAATGATTTTACATGTTTTAAAAACAACTTTCACATGTTGTTCTTCAGATTTGTAAGTTTTAACACATAACGAGCTGGGGCTTTTTTTCCCATCATTTACTTCAGTAGTGGTAAATCCAAAACTTAAGTATTTTAGAGAATATTGCCTTGATTTAATTTTCGGAACCATGCTCGTATGTGTACTTGTTGATCCTTTATTATCATCGAATGTTTGTTTACGACTTAAAAATGTATGTATGGTTTTTATTTAATCTACTGCCGTAAATATTTAATTACCGTGAATTACAATTGACGTGGAAATTTACAAAAATGTACATTCAAGCTAGATTCGGTAGCTATAGGAGTGTTAAGACGACCAAAACTGACTGAATTGTACGAGGAAAAGCATTTTTACATGTTTTGCGCAGACGTCCGATAGGTTGCCCAGACTCACGCAAACGTACCCTATAATGCCAGATGTGATGGATATGATAGAGAGCGACATTGACTATACTATTTTTCTAATGATTTTGAACTTTGTACATTTGTACTTTGAGAAATGAATGCTGAAGGAAATAAATCTTTAATTAAATACATCATTTTGCGATCTGTTCTAATTTAAAAATTAGAGAATGAAAAATAACATAATTCTAAGTAATATATATTTTAAGTAATTTTCTTAAAATATATATTACTTAAAAGTTAGATATACACAAAATTCAATATACTTATCGTATTAATTTGTACGGTTTATAATTAAGATCGTATTGTAACTTTAGCGTCTCTCTCTCAAAGTGCATTTTTATTGCGGTAAATACATTATTGTTGTACAGGGGGCGAGACAAAAATTATGATTGAAAATTGGGTCGCCAGTATTGAAAGTTTGAGAAACACTGTATTAAGTTAATAAAATGGTCTATAAAATAAAGTCATAAAAAAATTTGCCAATTTTTGAAAAAATCATGGTTTTAGGGTAGTCGGATACCTTAAAAAAGAAAATCCTTTTTCGACTATCAAACATGGAGTGAGTTGTGAGTTAATATTAACGCCGCACTGTTCAGCTACACGAGGGCTTTTGGCGACGGACCACGTAATTTTGAACCATGGTCAAGTGACGTGGACGACACCTGAGCTGGCACCCCCCTCTCCTAACTACCACACCACACCACGGGAGGACGTTTCAGCTCTCGACAGATTTAACGTGCATCGCTGCCCTACACGGCGGGTCTTTAGTGGTACTGGGATCGAACTCATGACATGCCTGCCATGGTTGGATACCTTAACCACTGGGCTACCGCAGCCCCCTATCAAACATGGAAGAGAAGGCATAATGTTTGAGGGTGCATTGAAAGCATTTTGGATGCACCCTGGAATTTATTGAATCAACGATGTACAAAATTAATTACTTGAACTTATTGAAGTAACATATCTGGGCATATGCCGAGAAACTTGCTACGAGTGTGGATTTTTACTGTCAGTGGCGCAAAGTTACGAAGCAAATGGTTCACATTGTGAAGTCATGGCTGTTCTATCATGTCCCAAACCTATTCCGTAAGCCATCCTAGTCCCCAGACCTAAGCAAAATACAGCATTTGGGGAATTTACTCAAGTGGATAATAAGGGAGAACGTAATAACATCCAAGTAAATGCTCAAATCTGTCATAGTAGAAAAAGTGAACAAAGTATCCACAGAGAAAACAAAATATATTGAGAGACTTATAGAAAGAACGGAATAGCTTAAACAGTATTAACTTCTAGTCACAAACCATTATTGGAAAGGTTTTCCAGTGTGCGAAGACTTTGACGCACACGATTTGTGTCGTTCTGAAGTAATAAATGTTTGTATTCATTTATGTAATAATCAGGTGATTGTTGCTTATACTGTTTCAATCTACGACGTTAGAGGAATCAATAAAAATAGTATTGATTCAAAAAGACTTCATTTAATGAGCTATCATTATATACGAATATGAATGATGACGTACGCAGACTTTCGGAAGCAGGTGTAGGTGGATACCAAACGCTACTATGTAAATTTGACGCCAGGTTTACATCTCAGAAGGATGCACTCGAGTTCTGATGATGCGAAATTGTACTAGGAACTCAAACCAAACCGTCACTTAAAGTGATCCCGCATAATCATACGACATGAATGCTCAATTCATTTTTTGCATCATAAGAAACCACCGACTTGGGCCGGTGTCGATCCCTCAAACGTGGGTGTACAAGAAAAGCGGCTAACAAACTACGCCATCCAGCCAACTAAAAGCATCTTATTAGTAGTTGGGTAATAAAACTTCCATAGAAACATTTAATGTGTAGCATATTATCCCCATATATATATATATATATATATATATATATATATATCCAATATAAGAATTTTTTAAATATATAATCATATACATATAAATACACATATATATAAATTTATACACACATATACATATACATATAAACAAAAATATATAAAAATAATCATATAGTTATAAACCTAAGATAACTAAAATCAGGAAGTAGGCACACAGTATAAAGACAAATTCCTGGCCTTAGGAACGTTTGATGTATCAGTACTGAAGAAGGTATTTTATAAATAATTTCTTATTACTGAATTTGGCCGCGGTAGCCGAGTGATATTGGTATCGGATCGTGGCTTGCCTTGTCACGAGTTCGAGCCCAGTACCACTAAAGACCCGCCGTGTAAGGCAGCGATGCACGTTAAATCTGTTGAGAGTTGAAATGTTATCCCGTTGGTGTGGTGTGGTAGTTAGGAGATAGGGGTGCCAGCTCAGGTGTCATCCACGTCACTTGACCATGGTTCAAAATTACGTGGTCCGTCGTCAAAAGCCCTCGTGCAGCTAAACAGTGCGACGTTAATATTCAATCAATCAATCTTATTACTAAATTAAGAACAAGTTTAATAATTATTAGGGACTTCCACGGGCTTGTCTTGTAGAGGAAAGTTTTTCAAAGGAAGGTTTAATATCAGAAATTGACACTTAAAGAGTTATTTTTCTATATTTAGCTGAGATCTATATTTTGTCCTCAAGGCATCCACTGCAGAAAATTCGGTTTGAAAAAGGTAGGATGTTGAAAATGGTAATAGTATACGAAGTGCTTTTGTTTTCAGTACAGATAATTCCTCATCCACCTCTACCCCAAATTCAAAGAGCGATTTATTACAAAATTGCCTTTTAATTTTTCACTGGATGTGAAATCTATGAAGATTCCTTCTTCGGAAGTTGAGAGCCCTTCTGGAGTATCTCGAAATAGATCCCTAATCCACTCGTAACTTGCTACCAAGCTGTCCTCATCCAGAAAATACTTTTTTAAAATTCTTTGCCAACATAGCTAAATGATTTTACATGTTTTAAAAACAACTTTCACATGTTGTTCTTCAGATTTGTAAGTTTTAACACATAACGAGCTGGGGCTTTTTTTCCCATCATTTACTTCAGTAGTGGTAAATCCAAAACTTAAGTATTTTAGAGAATATTGCCTTGATTTAATTTTCGGAACCATGCTCGTATGTGTACTTGTTGATCCTTTATTATCATCGAATGTTTGTTTACGACTTAAAAATGTATGTATGGTTTTGATTTAATCTACTGCCGTAAATATTTAATTACCGTGAATTACAATTAACGTGGAAATTTACAAAAATGTACATTCAAGCTAGATTCGGTAGCTATAGGAGTGTTAAGACGACCAAAACTGACTGGAATTGTACGAGGAAAAGCATTTTTACATGTTTTGCGCAGACGTCCGATAGGTTGCCCAGACTCACGCAAACGTACCCTATATAATGCCAGATGTGATGGATATGATAGAGAGCGACATTGACTATACTATTTTTCTAATGATTTTGAACTTTGTACATTTGTACTTTGAGAAATGAATGCTGAAGGAAATAAATCTTTAATTAAATACATCATTTTGCGATCTGTTCTAATTTAAAAATTAGAGAAAGAAAAATAACATAATTCTAAGTAATATATATTTTAAGTAATTTTCTTAAAATATATATTACTTAAAAGTTAGATATACACAAAATTCAATATACTTATCGTATTAATTTGTACGGTTTATAATTAAGATCGTATTGTAACTTTAGCGTCTCTCTCTCAAAGTGCATTTTTATTGCGGTAAATACATTATTGTTGTACAGGGGGCGAGAAACAAAAATTATGATTGAAAATTGGGTCGCCAGTATTGAAAGTTTGAGAAACACTGTATTAAGTTAATAAAATGGTCTATAAAATAAAGTCATAAAAAATTTGCCAATTTTTGAAAAAATCATGGTTTTAGGGTAGTCGGATACCTTAAAAAAGAAAATCCTTTTTCGACTATCAAACATGGAGTGAGTTGTGAGTTAATATTAACGCCGCACTGTTCAGCTACACGAGGGCTTTTGGCGACGGACCACGTAATTTTGAACCATGGTCAAGTGACGTGGACGACACCTGAGCTGGCACCCCTCTCCTAACTACCACACCACACCACGGGAGGACGTTTCAGCTCTCGACAGATTTAACGTGCATCGCTGCCCTACACGGCGGGTCTTTAGTGGTACTGGGATCGAACTCATGACATGCCTGCCATGGTTGGATACCTTAACCACTGGGCTACCGCAGCCCCTATCAAACATGGAAGAGAAGGCATAATGTTTGAGGGTGCATTGAAAGCATTTTGATGCACCCTGGAATTTATTGAATCAACGATGTACAAAATTAATTATTTGAACTTATTGAAGTAACATATCTGGGCATATGCCGAGAAACTTGCTACGAGTGTGGATTTTTACTGTCAGTGGCGCAAAGTTACGAAGCAAATGGTTCACATTGTGAAGTCATGGCTGTTCTATCATGTCCCAAACCTATTCCGTAAGCCATCCTAGTCCCCAGACCTAAGCAAAATACAGCATTTGGGGAATTTACTCAAGTGGATAATAAGGAGAACGTAATAACATCCAAGTAAATGCTCAAATCTGTCATAGTAGAAAAAAGTGAACAAAGTATCCACAGAGAAAACAAAATATATTGAGAGACTTATAGAAAGAACGGAATAGCTTAAACAGTATTAACTTCTAGTCACAAACCATTATTGTGAAGGTTTTTCCAGTGTGCGAAGACTTTTGACGCACACGATTTGTGTCGTTCTCAAGTAATAAATGTTTGTATTCATTTATGTAATAATCAGGTGATTGTTGCTTATACTGTTTCAATCTACGACGTTAGAGGAATCAATAAAAATAGTATTGATTCAAAAAGACTTCATTTAATGAGCTATCATTATATACGAATATGAATGATGACGTACGCAGACTTTCAGAAGCAGGTGTAGGTGGATACCAAACGCTACTATGTAAATTTGACGCCAGGTTTACATCTCAGAAGGATGCACTCGAGTTCTGATGATGCGAAATTGTACTAGGAACTCAAACCAAACCGTCACTTAAAGTGATCCCGCATAATCATACGACATGAATGCTCAATTCATTTTTGCATCATAAGAAACCACCGACTTGGGCCGGTGTCGATCCCTCAAACGTGGGTGTACAAGAAAAGCGGCTAACAAACTACGCCATCCAGCCAACTAAAAGCATCTTATTAGTAGTTGGGTAATAAAACTTCCATAGAAACATTTAATGTGTAGCATATTATCCCCATATATATATATATATATATATATATATATATATATATCCAATATAAGAATTTTTTAAATATATAATCAATATACATAAATAAAATCATATACATATAAATACATATATATAAATTTATACACACATATACATATACATATAAACAAAAATATATAAAAATAATCATATAGTTATAAACCTAAGATAACTAAAATCAGGAAGTAGGCACACAGTATAAAGACAAATTCCTGGCCTTAGGAACGTTTGATGTATCAGTACTGAAGAAGGTATTTTATAAATAATTTCTTATTACTGAATTTGGCCGCGGTAGCCGAGTGATATTGGTATCGGATCGTGGCTTGCCTGGTCACGAGTTCGAGCCCAGTACCACTAAAGACCCGCCGTGTAAGGCAGCGATGCACGTTAAATCTGTTGAGAGTTGAAATGTTATCCCGTTGGTGTGGTGTGGTAGTTAGGAGATAGGGGTGCCAGCTCAGGTGTCATCCACGTCACTTGACCATGGTTCAAAATTACGTGGTCCGTCGTCAAAAGCCCTCGTGCAGCTAAACAGTGCGACGTTAATATTCAATCAATCAATCTTATTACTAAATTAAGAACAAGTTTAATAATTATTAGGGACTTCCACGGGCTTGTCTTGTAGAGGAAAGTTTTTCAAAGGAAGGTTTAATATCAGAAATTGACACTTAAAGAGTTATTTTTCTATATTTAGCTGAGATCTATATTTTGTCCTCAAGGCATCCACTGCAGAAAATTCGGTTTGAAAAAGGTAGGATGTTGAAAATGGTAATAGTATACGAAGTGCTTTTGTTTTCAGTACAGATAATTCCTCATCCACCTCTACCCCAAATTCAAAGAGCGATTTATTACAAAATTGCCTTTAATTTTCACTGGATGTGAAATCTATGAAGATTCCTTCTTCGGAAGTTTAGAGCCCTTCTGGAGTATCTCGAAATAGATCCCTAATCCACTCGTAACTTGCTACCAAGCTGTCCTCATCCAGAAAATACTTTTTAAAATTCTTTTGCCAACATAGCTAAATGATTTTACATGTTTTAAAAACAACTTTCACATGTTGTTCTTCAGATTTGTAAGTTTTAACACATAACGAGCTGGGGCTTTTTTCCCATCATTTACTTCAGTAGTGGTAAATCCAAAACTTAAGTATTTTAGAGAATATTGCCTTGATTTAATTTTCGAACCATGCTCGTATGTGTACTTGTTGATCCTTTATTATCATCGAATGTTTGTTTACGACTTAAAAATGTATGTATGGTTTTGATTTAATCTACTGCCGTAAATATTTAATTACCGTGAATTACAATTAACGTGGAAATTTACAAAATGTACATTCAAGCTAGATTCGGTAGCTATAGGAGTGTTAAGACGACCAAAACTGACTGGAATTGTACGAGGAAAAGCATTTTTACATGTTTTGCGCAGACGTCCGATAGGTTGCCCAGACTCACGCAAACGTACCCTATAATGCCAGATGTGATGGATATGATAGAGAGCGACATTGACTATACTATTTTTCTAATGATTTTGAACTTTGTACATTTGTACTTTGAGAAATGAATGCTGAAGGAAATAAATCTTTAATTAAATACATCATTTTGCGATCTGTTCTAATTTAAAAATTAGAGAAAGAAAAATAACATAATTCTAAGTAATATATATTTTAAGTAATTTTCTTAAAATATATATTACTTAAAAGTTAGATATACACAAAATTCAATATACTTATCGTATTAATTTGTACGGTTTATAATTAAGATCGTATTGTAACTTTAGCGTCTCTCTCAAAGTGCATTTTTATTGCGGTAAATACATTATTGTTGTACAGGGGGCCAAACAAAAATTATGATTGAAAATTGGGTCGCCAGTATTGAAAGTTTGAGAAACACTGTATTAAGTTAATAAAATGGTCTATAAAATAAAGTCATAAAAAAATTTGCCAATTTTTGAAAAAATCATGGTTTTAGGGTAGTCGGATACCTTAAAAAAAAAAAAGAAAATCCTTTTTCGACTATCAAACATGGAGTGAGTTGTGAGTTAATATTAACGCCGCACTGTTCAGCTACACGAGGGCTTTTGGCGACGGACCACGTAATTTTGAACCATGGTCAAGTGACGTGGACGACACCTGAGCTGGCACCCCCCTCTCCTAACTACCACACCACACCACGGGAGGACGTTTCAGCTCGACAGATTTAACGTGCATCGCTGCCCTACACGGCGGGTCTTTAGTGGTACTGGGATCGAACTCATGACATGCCTGCCATGGTTGGATACCTTAACCACTGGGCTACCGCAGCCCCCTATCAAACATGGAAGAGAAGGCATAATGTTTGAGGGTGCATTGAAAGCATTTTGGATGCACCCTGGAATTTATTGAATCAACGATGTACAAAATTAATTACTTGAACTTATTGAAGTAACATATCTGGGCATATGCCGAGAAACTTGCTACGAGTGTGGATTTTTACTGTCAGTGGCGCAAAGTTACGAAGCAAATGGTTCACATTGTGAAGTCATGGCTGTTCTATCATGTCCCAAACCTATTCCGTAAGCCATCCTAGTCCCCAGACCTAAGCAAAATACAGCATTTGGGGAATTTACTCAAGTGGATAATAAGGGAGAACGTAATAACATCCAAGTAAATGCTCAAATCTGTCATAGTAGAAAAAGTGAACAAAGTATCCACAGAGAAAACAAAATATATTGAGAGACTTATAGAAAGAACGGAATAGCTTAAACAGTATTAACTTCTAGTCACAAACCATTATTGTGAAGGTTTTTCCAGTGTGCGAAGACTTTTGACGCACACGATTTGTGTCGTTCTCAAGTAATAAATGTTTGTATTCATTTATGTAATAATCAGGTGATTGTTGCTTATACTGTTTCAATCTACGACGTTAGAGGAATCAATAAAAATAGTATTGATTCAAAAGACTTCATTTAATGAGCTATCATTATATACGAATATGAATGATGACGTACGCAGACTTTCGGAAGCAGGTGTAGGTGGATACCAAACGCTACTATGTAAATTTGACGCCAGGTTTACATCTCAGAAGGATGCACTCGAGTTCTGATGATGCGAAATTGTACTAGGAACTCAAACCAAACCGTCACTTAAAGTGATCCCGCATAATCATACGACATGAATGCTCAATTCATTTTTTGCATCATAAGAAACCACCGACTTGGGCCGGTGTCGATCCCTCAAACGTGGGTGTACAAGAAAAGCGGCTAACAAACTACGCCATCCAGCCAACTAAAAGCATCTTATTAGTAGTTGGGTAATAAAACTTCCATAGAAACATTTAATGTGTAGCATATTATCCCCATATATATATATATATATATATATATATATATATATATATATATAATCCAATATAAGAATTTTTTAAATATATAATCATATACATATAAATACACATATATATAAATTTATACACACATATACATATACATATACATATAAACAAAAATATATAAAAATAATCATATAGTTATAAACCTAAGATAACTAAAAGTAGGAAGTAGGCACACAGTATAAAGACAAATTCCTGGCCTTAGGAACCAGGAATATATATATATGTATATATATATATATATATATATATATATAGCCTAATTCTCTACAAAAACAAGAGGTAAACTTTCACACCATCATATTCGAAAAGAACACAGAGACAATAAAGAAAACATACAATGAAGGACACTAGATTAAAAATTATAAAATTAATGCTGCAGTATTATAAACATTGCTGACTTAGCACAGCTAATATAATATATAAACAAATTTTTTATATAAAAATGGGGTTGAAGATGTTTTTCGGCCGGCCAACCTTCCCCCTTTATGTAAATAATACTGAGCAAAAACCTATTTAAAGTAATCGATAGGAATATCTAAATCCATTACAAAAGAGAGGTAACTTACCTAAAAATTGCACATGAAAATGCAGACCCGCGCTAAATCTGAGTGCAATAAATAAGTTATTGCAAGATTCTGGACCCTAATGCAGATTCAAAGCATGTGAATGGCTGAAATGTAGCACTTAACAAAAATATAAAAAGAATAGAAAAAAACTAATAAAAGAGTTACAAAAAACCATAAATTTTCATATATATATATATATATATATATATATATATATATAAAAAATTAAGGACGAAGTCGAAAAATTAGCATATCAGATGAACGAAGAGGCAGAGCGGTCAGAAAGACCAATCAGGAGATTAAGTAAGGTGATGTACGGCAGCACATGCGCAGATACGCAGGTAGACGTAATGGGGGAGTGTCTGAGTAGTATAAAGCATGTTGTCGGGGTAAGATCAGTATTTCTGGAAAAGAGATTGCACGCCGTATAGCAGTTAAAATCACACCGAGTTGCTGCCTCAGCGAGAAATGGCGAATAACCAATCTGTTAGACGACATCTGGATGCTTTTACCCGAGGTCGAATCATTGGGAAAATGGAGGAAGGCCGCAGTGTGACAAGTGTGGCTGAAGAGTTCGGAATTGCTCACAGCATCGTTTCACGACTTTGGAGACAATTTCAAACTACAGGAACCACTATCCGGGGGTTCAGTAGTGGTCGTCCACGAGGAACCACACCCGCAGATGACCGGTACATTGTCTTACAGGCCAGAAGAAACAGGCGTCAGACAGCGGGAGAAATCGCTAGACACACGACACAGGTGACTGGACGACCGATATCGCGTTTTACCGTGGCCAGAAGACTGCACGGTGGTGGTCTGTTTGCACGACGCCCTGTACGGTGTGTACATTTAACACCTGCCCATCGGAGAAGGCGTTCTCTGTGGTGCCGGGAACACCGGAAATGGATAGACCATGAATGGGGACGAGTACTTTTTACAGATGAGAGCAGATTCAGTTTGAGTAGCGATTCTCATTGCATTATCATTTGGAGAGAGCGGGGAAGCCGCAATCATCCCTCGAACATCAATGAAAAGGACAGGTATGGTGGTCGCGGTGTTCTAGTTTGAGGAGGCATCATGCTTGGTAGTCGTACAGACTTTCACATCTTCGGCGCAGGTTCAGTCAACGGGACCCGTTATTGTAACGAGATTCTTCTTCCATATGTGCGTGTTTTTAGAGGCGCTATGGGTCTGCAGTTCCTTTTCATGGACCAAAATGCACCATGCCTTCGCACAGTAGCTGTCGAACAGCTCTTAGAGAGTGAGCATATTGAACGTATTGATTGGCCGGCACGGTCTCCGGATCTCAATCCCATCGAGCCTGTAAGGGATTTTCTAGGCAGACGCTTGGCAGCTCGTACCTTACCACCAGTAACGATTCGGGAGCTTCGATTGGCGCTGCAAGACGAATGGGAAGCAATGCCTCAACAACTCATTGACACCCTCATTCTCAGCATGGGCAGACGCTGTGAAACCTGCCTAGCAGTCAGGGGAGATCATATCCCCTACTAAAGACCGGATGTTTCTTGCTGGACACCCATCTCAGGGATGTTTCGGCCTTCAGTCGCATTGCGCTCCATGCTACTTTTTCAATCAAGTTTCTTTTTATCCCTCTGATTTCTCTTTTAGTAAGT
>BMAU01020748.1:0-20000 GCA_019973935.1 Trichonephila clavipes | reverse complement strand
CCTAAACGTGAAGTTGATTTTATGAAAATAATGCCCAGTAAAATTATGTATTATTCTCATAAAAAAACTTTTTATATCCTTATAATAGTTACAGAATATTAAATTATGATTTATATACAAAACGCAGGTGAAAAGACGCTTATTCTAGGTAATTTAAAATTAGTGAATAAATATTAAATTAAACATTCCCAACCTAGAAAAGCATGACTAGGAAATATGAAACTTAACAAATGTCAAATACGCTTGCAATAACATGGTTATAATCAATATTAGCATTTTAACAACAATATGTTTATTGTGAAATGTTATATATTTCGCATGTATTATTCCATTTTCTGCAAATGTAATAGGGATAATGTTGAAATGAATAACTTGGTCCCGAGAGATATATAATCACCAGTGAATATTTGTAAGTACTTCATAAAATCTGGGATATACTTACAAATAATTTACATTATTTTATTGCAGTATGTTTACTCATATGTGATAAATTATACGAAACTTTCGATTAATTGTAATACGGGATGCTTATGTTAATGAAATACGAATAGAAACTTTGAATTCCACGTAATATGTTACGTATTGATCTCAGTTGTCATATAAAATAGGAAGTTTAATAAAACATAATTTTAAGGTATCCGACTACGTTCGGAACCGTGGTTTCGCAAAAGTGTATAAATGGATAATATTTATAACATTAAGTGTCACTTAGATTACAAAATGTATATAAAATTGTTTTAAGAATAGTATTACAATAAAAAATTATTTAAGTACAATATTTTGACAAAAAAGGAACATATAATGAATAACTTTCAAAACATTCTCCTCTTTTGGAAAATGCTTTTATAATAATAATATTTTGCCTGTATATAGCTCAAACCTCTGTACAGAGGCTCAACTAGACTTTTTGAAATATATAATTTAGAAGTGGGTTTATATATATCCATGTTTTACGACAACAGAGGAGAGAAATTTCAAGAAAAAAACGCCGATAATGATTTTAATTGGTTGTAACTCTGAAAATAATGTTAGTTTTTCAAAAAATAGTTCACACTCTCTGGAGAAGTCTTCGCTTTATATAAGAAAAATATTATTATTTTAGAAGCATTTTTTATAAAAAGCAGAATATTTTGAAAAAAGGTTATTCTATGTTAATTTTTTACCGAAATATTGTATTTAAATAATTTTTGTCACAATGTCCTTAAAATAATTTTATACATGTATTCTCTAATCTAAGTGACACGAAATATCATGAAACTTATCCATTTATACGCTTTTTTTTAAAGTCATGGTTCCGAACGTAGTCGGATACCATTAGACAGTTTAATTTTCACATCTTGTTTATTATTTTTATAATTATAGCTACATAAGATTCCGTGTCTTTTCAAAAATTATATAATTTTTCTGTAATCTTAATAAATTTCCTCAGTATTTACTTTTTTTTTTCAAATGTCAAAATTGAAACTTTTATGATTTTCCAATTATTTCCTTTAAGTTCAAAATGATGGATCTGGTCTTAAAAATTGCATCAAGAGTCACAGCTTACTTCTTAAAAACAAAATATAGGTGTGATTAAATATGCAATTGTATTTAAGTGTTTTCAATACTGTGGGCACGTATTTAAATGGCGTCGCAAACGCCTGTGGCTCTGAGTCAAGTGTAAATGAAGCAATGGACGCCTTGCTGATATTCCACTCTTCTACATACGGTGTCGAATGCTTGCCAGACTGAATATGCTGTGCTATGGTTCGTGATGTGACTGCACGATTCATCACTGCCATGGATAAATTCCACCTTTCATCACGGTCAGTGTTGCAACGAGGTTGGTGTGAGGAGGCCCTTCGACTCGTCATTTCCTCCTATATCCAGCGATAACAGATCCGCATCACAGTTTGGTTTGGTCCAACATGTTGACTGAATTCTTTGAAATGCAATCCGCAATCCCTAAAGGCTAATAATGTTCCTCAGTCGAATTGTGATCATAAGACGATCGATGTTTTCCACGCGCAAAGGTAAACAGTGTACGCAAAGAACGTAAAAAAAAAATTGCCGTACTTCAAATCGCCAATCCGCCCTTATCTTATATAGCGCTGTAGGGTGGTACTATGATCAACCGTCTACGATATAATGCTGTAGATTTGCATAGTTCATCACCTTCAACGCATGATGTAAATTTCACATGGTTTGCATGCCTCCTTCAGGGTGTTGTATTTTGTGTGTGGTTAGCATTGTGCACATAAGATAAACTAATTTTTTTTAAAGTTTTCTTTTGAAAAGTCTCGCCCTGAATATTTTCGTTACATAAGAGTTACATGTTCGTCACATTTTAAAGCTGCACAAGGGCTACTGACGTCGGAGCTCGTAATTTTGAACCACGGTCAAGTGACGAGGTTGAAACATGAGCTGTCCTCCTCTTTCCAAACTTTCACACTACCCCAATATGAGGACGTTTGAGTTTCAACAAATTGTAAGAGCATACGTTTCATCTGCATGGCGGGTCTTCAGCGGTACTAGGGTCCAACTCATAACATATCAGCCATGAGTCCGAGACCTTGACAACTAGGGTGCCGAAACTTCTCTTTCATGATAGAGAGATAAGTAAGATTATAATAAAAAATGAACCTCAAAAGTCCTTTCTTAAGAGATGCTGTAGATTTGGAATTTTGTTAAATTCAAAAGGAATTGTGTGTGTAATTTCTATAGTAACTTATCAGTAGTACTTACATTCTGTTAATTTCCCCAGTAGAGGTTTACTTTTTCTTTTTCTTAGAAATTAGTGAAATAGTGTGTGGATTGTTAAATGAGCTATTAGATAAAACATCAGTTGTATCCATTTTATGATTTGTTAAACTGCGTATTATGCATTTCACATTTTGAATCATATGAACAAACGTTATTCTCTAAGCTTTAAAGATAAATAGAAAAGTCCCCCTTATATAAATATATCCAAGCGATACACCTATGAAAAAAAAAGTCTTTCTCCTACCACGTTAAGATACTTCTACTTCAAGAAATACATACACGATTGATTTTGCACAGATTACATTTACGTGCTCATATCTCTTCGCTATTATGACTTTATAGTTCTCCTTTTCAAAATAAATGTGGTGAGATCAGGCACGTAGCAAATTGAGTTTGAGAATGAGTTTTCTCGTGGTCCAAAAGGACGGTTTTCCTTTCTTATTTCAAAATTGTATTGCCGGTTTACAATTAATTCTCTTCTACCACGCTGTGTTCTATATTTTACATGCAACTATAAATATTTAATACTGGCGAGGTTGCTATTTTTGATATTTTAACTTACCAATATTCTCTCTATATAAAAATGGCAGTTTGTATGAATGACCTCGCTTCACTCAAACCTCGTTCAACCGATCACTATGAAAATCGAAACGTATGTGTATTTTTTTGTGGATAAAATTTTTGTGCTACCCTCTTTGTTGCAGCTCTCAACCGGGTGATGCTATAGCATATCAAACTTTGCACCGCTCAATCAATCGAAGACTTACCAGCATGGTCTCCAAAAAATATGCCAACTTGGCTATAATGTCAACATTTTGCTGTTTCCATTGAATCGCCTTTATAATCTAAAGAACGGCATTGCTTGCGAATATCGCAATTTTAACATAAAATGAATACAACAGAAAGTAATATTAAAGTATTACACATCGAGACATAAATTATTTACAATATTTTAAGCATTCATTACACAAGATTTGTAGCAATATGTTACTTTTGCCGAGCAGAAATCAGGAAGAGGTTTTCAAAAATCAACCCACAAGAGAGTTACGGGGTATTATAAATAAAAAAAAATCCCCTTTATCAGCTGTTAGATCTACAGACTTAAATTTTAACAAATATGAGGTTTTTTTTGTTCAGCTGTGATATGCAAAAAAGCTTTCTTTGTTTAATTTGCAATTCACGTAAAACTAACTCATTAAAAACTTTTTTATCCTTCAATTTGTATTTCCTAGTTTTTCAATTCATCCGTGCGAAGAACGGGTATACCAGCTAGTATATATATATATATATATATATATATATATATATATATATATATATATATATATATATATATATATATATATATTATCCAAGACCATGCTATTTCTTGATTTTATTTTTTAATATCATAATTATCCTCTGGTGAAATGCGCCGTCCTGAGTGGAGGGGTTACATCTACTGAATCTCGAAATCCTCCCGTTGATCTGGTGGCGAAGTTCATAGAGAGATGTGCTCAGTTAGGTGTCTTCTTAGGTACTGGATTCTTGTTTTAGATTACGTCAATAAAGCAGGCTTAGACTCCTTTCGGGGTAGAAATACAAAGAGAGATTTAAGAATAATGTAAAGATAAAAAAAAGATAATCAGGCACCTATTTTAGACCTAATTGACTTTTATAATTTGAATGAGGTTTTCTAAATGACATTTGTGACTCCAAGGATCAAAATATTCCAATATTTCATTTAGTTTAGTCTTATTTCATGGCAAGTGAGTTTGGATACTTATTTTTTGATGCAAAATACTATTCTCTCGAAGCAATTTTATCATACTTAATTCTACTTTTAGCAAACCACTCATTTTCATTTTTAGAAACTTAAGATGAAAATACATGGAAATAAAAATAATAAAAACATATATAGTCATACATAGCGATTACTTTTTTTTTTGTCAAAACGACATTAAGACATTATGAGTTGCAGCTCTAAAGTACTCTCATCAAGTTAATAAAACATCACATTTTTTAAAACTTTTTTGATTTCGGTAACATAAAATAAGCTAAAAAATAAAGTTACAAAGATAAAAAGAGGGATTTTGAACAATTTTTGGCTCATTTAAGGGACAACTTCCCCCTGCACGTTTAAAACTATTTGATCTACACATTTAAAATTCGAAGGTAAACAAACCTATACGACCGTATGACCCTACGAGTAAGGGTATCTTTTCATGAAATGCATAACGCAGAAACTCGACGAAGGAGCCAAAATATTGGGAATGATTCGATGAATCCGTTTTGACCATTTACATTCCGATATTCCAATTAGTTAAAAACATATTAATTAAAAACCTTAAAACGCATAATTATTGACATTTTTCCCGCCTGGCGGCAACATTCTAAATTTTTGAACTGTTTTTTTTCAGACGTTATTAAAACACGATCTAAATTTTTTTTGAGACTCAGACAAAAAAATAAATAGAGAATTGGAAAGATCATTTACTTCGCCACGACAGGGTATAAATTATGTTACAAAATAGTGATATTTTCTATTTTTACGATTTTTCCTAAAATGAATCAAAATCGATACGTTTTTTTGAAAATTATTTCTAAATCATTCATCTTGCAATTTCTTTCGCGTTAATGAAATAATATTTTACACTAAGAAAGTACATGTTTTTCTCTTTTAGAATCAGTCATTTAAAAAATTAAATGTCAAAGATTTTTTTCTCCGATTTTTGAAAAGATACTCAAAATTTTATTTAAATACTTAATAACTTCTTTTTAAAAATAATCTCACGAATAATATTATCCGTAATCTGTACAAAGATTGAAAAAATTCCTTAAAAATCATGGTTTTTTTTTAAAAAAATTGTGTTTTTCGTTTTATTTTCTTTTGCGATAAATATTTTAGCAATACAGTACAGTCCCGCTAATCCGAACATCCGGTTAATCCGAACGGCTCCGCGGGAAAAATTTTACAATTTTAAGGACGAAAATCGGTGAATATTTCAATATAAAACAGTGTAAACCTTAATTCAAAACAGTTCTTTATTTAATATCCACGCACTGTACATCAAGTTATGGTACAAATTTTAAAATGGAATAAACTACAGAACAGAACACTAATGTTTAGTATGAAAAATTGTACAACATAAGATTAAATATAAAATATGTATAGTACAGTACAGTACTGATAATGTAGTGAACAAGTATCTTATTACATTAATTCAGTTATTTTTTTCTGACGCAACGAAGACAGTCTTTTCGATGATGCGTAATTTCGCCAGCGCCTCATAAATAACACATCAGCTGGTGTAGTGTCGGGCTGTTGCTCCAAGTAGCGCAGGGCATGGTCAAGAGCAGCTGCGCCGTCTGCATGAGGCAACACGTCCTTCTTATCGCATTGCGTCTCGTCGTCACTCCCCTCCTCCTCCATTGGCTCTTGAGTCACTGCCGTAGCCATGTCGTCATCAGTCAGAAATTCGGCTGTTTCCCCGTCTTCTTCCATCCATTCATTGAGGTCTCCAACTGATGCTTTGCCAGCATTAAACTCTGTAGCCAATTTTGTCACACCTTCACCTTTATCTAAACGCTTTAGAACCTCTAGTTTGTCTTTAAGAGTAAGTGTTGAGTGTTTACGCTTACTCGCCATAACAATCTGTTTACGTACACTGTATCACAGATAAATGTCCAAAACACACAACAAACTGTTTTCACTGCAGAATATCACACTGTAACACTGTTATTAACACAGAGACAAAAGCGGACGAGTATAGAACGAGCGCGGAACGACTGACGGCCAACAGTACGGGCACACGCAGTCACACTGACACACTAAGTTAGGAGTGGTGGAGGGAGGACACACGCGTCGAGGAGTGGGAGTACAGTCCACGCGGCAAAAAAAACGGGCGCGTACGCTCACATTACGACCAAATACATAGACACAATAGACACGTACTCCCGGTTCAAATAGTGATTTCGCTGTTACTCCGACTAATCCGAACAATCACGTAATCCGAACAGGGGTCGGTCCGATATTGTTCGGATTATCGGGACTGTACTGTATTTTTGTTTAATTTTTTGCTTAAAAATTACCGTTGTTTGTAATAGATGTGTTAAGTTTGAAATAATTAACTGAAAAATCATGCTTTTAAAAAATTATTTTAAATATTTCATGAAAAGAGTTCTGTTGTTCCAAGGTTATTCACTTCAACTCTGAGGATACGGGTGAAATATTTGCACATGCGCTTTAGAGAAGGTCGCTGTTTTCGCGGTTTTTTAAAAGCAAATTTCGCTGCTTTCATCACTCACGTTAATTAATGTTTATAGCAGTATGCAATTCATTACACATTACATGTTAAATGTTTTAAACAGTGCAAGACAACTGATAGTTTTCTTCATTATATGTTAGTTTTGCGTATCATAATTTTTTTGTCAGATACGTGTTTAATTAATTTACTAAACACAGTGAAATGAAGAACGTTAAAGTTAAAATAAAATATCAAAATGTTTTTTATCACATGGTATTTTTTTTCCATTTTTGAATGTTTCTTTCAGTATATATATATATATATATATATATAGGCTTTCCCTCATACTGTTTCTTTTATAGCTTACATATATTTATACGTTTAATCAAACATTCAAACGTTCAGAAAAATGCGATCGTTTCAGTATAGCTATCTATAAAATTTTCTTTTATTTATTACTTATAGAAATTTGATTTTAATATATTGAATATATATATGTATGTATGTGTGTGTGAGGGTGTTTTAAAAGGATTATTTCTATTATTTCATTACTAAATTAATTCTTCGTTATTTAAAAATTGCATCGTCTATAAATTTTAAAATTAAAACGCTTAGCATATAGCAATTTGCATTTTTTGCTCAGGAAAGCTTTTTATAAATATATAAGCATGAATAAATAATTTAGTAAATAGAACAAAATCCCTTAAAAATAATATGAGCATTTATTGTTTTACTAATGGGTTTAAATTTCATTTCTAAAGAACTAACTTTTTATATGCACGTGAACTAAAGTTTACATTAGTGAATAATTTTAAATAATATATTTGATAAACTCTATAAAGTAAACATCAATACACATAAATTCTACTACAGATAAATTAACTACCTACTGAGAATATAGAAGAACAGTTTCTTAACACTAAAATTGTCTGGAAACATACAATTTTACTAACGAATTTCGGGTTGTTTACTTTTCTAAACAATATTTGAAACAAATATCTCAAACTTTTATTCAAATATTTTAAATTAAATTTGAATTTGAAATAATTTGCTGCAGAATTTGCATGTGGTATTTATATTACTTATCAATATTCATCATTTTTTTATAGTAATTCATCTTTAATAAGCGTTATTTTAATTAGTTCTGATTTCAACTCATTATTGCTAAGTAAATATATCGATAATTTCATACTTCATATATTATTCATAAAGGAAAACATTCAGTAGATCTTGATTTGTACTAAAAGTAAAATGCTGAAAAAAATTATTTTGAAAACCGTTCATTAAGAAAAATAAGTGAAGCATTAAAATTATATGCCTGTAGGATAGATTTAGGTTACATTCATGATTAAAAATATTTATTTTTCAAAATTGATTAGAATATTTATGTTTGAAAATACTTAAAAGATAATACTAATCATTCACTTAATTATCCTTCAACGGATAAAAATAATGAGAACCGATACCATAATTTGTGTATGAAGATTTATTTATTTACAAGCAAAAAAAATGCTTCCAGAAGCATATTAATAAGCAAATCTTCACAGGTCCCAGCCTTAATAAAGTGAAATAATTCCATTTTCATTGACTAATTACGTTATAGTATATGTATGAAATGAGAATTATTATAATGAAAAAATATCTATAATTCTATTTCAAAAATTAAATTCGATAGACTGTTATATTTTTTTCTAATGCATACCAATTAAAATTTTATTTTGAATAACTTTTTATCAATTTTCTTGACTTCGATAGTTTAATTTTAAAATAATTTAGTTATAATTAAATATTTGTTTTATTTTGTAGCATTCTAAAGGAGCTCTCTGCATCTTTGAAAAAAGCGTAGTTGTTTAAACTGGCTTGCTACTTAAATTTGTGTTAGATGAGTAATGTCCATTGTCTCATGTCAAATAAAATTTTCATGGATATAAAAATATGGATTAATTGATGCATTATTTTAGAAAACCATTGTGCATAAAATACATGAATATAAGAAAAAGACAAAATTAATCGTAGAATTATACATCTCTCTAAAATTATATAACAATCGTTGATAACACATGCAAAAAAGATTTCAAATAAATGTAATAGTGTAATAAATATTGAGATTTTTTTTTAAGAAATGATAAGATTAAAAACATAACAACATGTATGATTATTTTTTTCTATTTTCTTAAGTTATGTATATATTGTACATTATCTAAAAATCTAGAAATTGGAATAGTTGAAAAAACTTCTTTAACGTTTTAAAAATTAAACAAAGAACTACAAATCTATTAAAGAAAATTAATTATTCTCTGATTCATCACTTTTTAGATACATTTTTAGAAAATGATATATATTATTATGTTATTCCCAATGATGCCAAAACTGTACAGGCCTGGTGTATTTCATCCTCCGAAATGACTGTTCAAAAGTCCAGGTATAAATGTTATCGAAAAGTTGTGGGATGAGCTGGAAAGTCATTTAAGAGAATTGAATAACCTTCCAAAAACTGTCAACTAACAAGAAACATCACTTCATAAAGCATGGTCTGAAATCATTATTAGAGACATGTCAGAAGTTTATTCCATCAATCCAACGACGAGTTAAAGCTCTATATAATGCAAAAGAAACATCGAATAGTAGATGATGTGACAAGTCATTTGGTCAATATATTTACTTATTAAATTGCATTACTATTTTAAGACATAATATTGAGATTTTGGTTATGAATACGTCTGCAAATAATCATCAACCAATTATAGTTAAAAACAGGTAATATAAAAAAGAGAAAATTTAAGTCAATTCCTACTTACAACAACAAAGAAAAAATTTATTTTAGCTACTTTTTATTAAATACCGTAAAATCCGGCGTAAAACGCGCACCGCCGTATAACTCGCACTCACACTTTAGAGCTGCAATTTTTAATTTGTTGATACATTCGCCGTATAAAAATCACCCCATTTTCTCGAAGAAACTTGGAATTTACGTTTACAATGCTCATATATTTTGAAGTCATTTATTAGAATATTGTTGCTGGCTTTTGAAAAATAGTATACTTCTAGAAATACAACACTTTTACTTCATAAGAAATGTCATTCATTTAAATATACTTTATTTCGATGCACGTAGAAGTCTAATTTTTTTTCTATGCTCATCTTTCATTTTTCAAACTCTCCTTTTTATATCCGGCGAATAACGTGCACCCGTAAATTTCAATCTTTTTTTTTTTGTTAAAAGTGCGCGTTATACGCCGGATTTTACGGTAGTTACAATTAATATAAATATGCATAATATATGACGGAACCACAACATTAAGTGGTAATTCATTTTTATTAATTATCATTAAAGTAGCGTATTGTCATACAAAACAATCGTGTATATAAAATGTCAGTTCAACTAATGCTTTAAAACGTGAGAAAAAAACCTTTCCAAACCTTTTTTTGCCCAAAGAGTCACTAAATAACCAGAAATGATTCCAACGTGGCTGTATATGTAATTCTTTAAATATTAGTTTTAATTAATTAATTTTTATTAATTATAATTAAATTATTGTATTGCCATCCAAAATATTTATGTATATAAAATTTCAGCTCAATTGAGCTCTTTAAAATGTATTTTACTAACGATTGACAATTCCACCAAGATAAATAAATAAATAATTATACATAGAAAGAGTGTGAGTTAATAGTAGGAATTTAATTAATAATACACATGAAAACAAACAAATTATTTCTGTTTGAGTACGAAGATGTAATGAGATGAAGTTGGGATGCTCACGTAATGTTGCATTCAGGTACTGTTACCACTAATCATGCTCACACCTGAATATATCAGACCCTTTTTATACCATGTAAAGATGTTGATATGTGTTAAATATGTCTTGCTTCGAAGTCCTCATGTTGCTGAGGTGTGGAAGTTAGAAGAGGTTTTGTCCTTGTCACTTTACCATGAATCAAAATCCCCGGGTCTATTATCAAAAAATTCAGTGCGACAGTAATAAATGTACTCATTCCAATCACGCTGTAAAAATTATGCATAGGTAGTGACAATAACTAATACTTGGCATTCACAGTAATAAGCAAAAACCACTGAAAATATGAGCACAGAAGAAAACTGTAGACCTTCCTATGAGACTTACAAACGTATTGAATCCTGTGTAATGGAACTATTCGACAAGAACTTATTACAGGTATATGTTCACAGTAGAACCTAAATACAAACGAGTCATTTAACAGACGTTTTTGGCAAGTTATTTCAGAAAAGAAACCTTAAAAGAGTAGAAACATTCCCTTTGCGTTTCTGGATTGCTGTAATTATTTTCAGCATATGTTTAAATGATTATTTAAGTAATTTGAATTCCTCGACATAAATGCAGATTACTATACCTTGCTTGACTGCAGATCTTTTCATAATTTCAAAATCACTGACTCGAAAAGGAATTCTAGCTAAACTT
This sequence comes from Trichonephila clavipes, assembly GCA_019973935.1. NCBI lineage: Eukaryota > Metazoa > Arthropoda > Arachnida > Araneae > Nephilidae > Trichonephila > Trichonephila clavipes. The sequence goes on along the minus strand of BMAU01020748.1, from coordinate 8,593 downwards.
CTGAAAGTATTTAAAATTTGTCTGAAATTCCTAGTTTGAATTTATGTGTGATTTAATATAACTTTTCATTTAAAAGAATTAATTTAAAACTTGTACACAATTCTCTAGAAAAATATTATAAAAATCGGTTGCAGATTATTTTTTCTAGGAAAATATAAAATATTCTTTAAAATTTTGAAAAATTCCAAAATTTAATTATAATTCCTTTACTATTATTTTTGTAAGTTATGATAGTAGTATATTATCTCAAATTGCACTTTTAATAAGTATAAAAGTGAAAATAAAAATGTAGCAACGCATAAACGATTTTTTTAAAAAAAATAAATAAAAGTCTTCATTTGTAGCCGGTTACTTTGAAATGCGCCAACTTGTATCCTCAACAAGGATTTACGTACGCAGCATGCTTCTTCCCTATCTTGCCGTTCACTACACCTTAAAAAAAGACAACTTTATCTCTCGAAAATTTAAATATCTCTTAAAAACTCTTTGCATTTGTGTGATTAAAAATAAGCTCTCTAATAAACTATTGTAAGATATAATTTAAATATCAAGTTTTTGTCTCTGGATATCCTTCCCTTTTATTTTAAATTGTCCGTTTTTCCAGCATAATTTAGAAAACTGTGTTTTTGATCCTTTATTTTTTTTATTTTTTCTTTATTTAAAGAACAGCAAATTTGATTTTTTTAAAGTTTAGTTTTATTTTGAAAGTAAAATGCTGCTTTTGTGGAAGATACTCTCCAATTTCCATGCAAATTATCCTCGTGAGGTAATTTCCGGTGTATTTCACACACGAAGCAAGGGAACAATTGGGAAGTGAAAACAATTGCAAATTGAATATTTTGATGAAAAGAAGATATTGCCGATACTTTATCTTGCTAAGGTAAATAATTTGTAGAGATCGAATAAAATTACGACTTATGGTGAAAGTTTTTCCGAATACAATGTATAAATAAATATGTACCACAAAACATAATATAAAATTAGATATTTTCAAGAATCATTTATGTATTTCTCAGCCATACTACGTCGTATTATTGTTAGGTTACACCAGGTTTATTTTGCGTTAACATTTTTCTTTATGTTACTTTCATTTGAATTTGTTAAGTTATTTCTGAATGAGTTAAATTTATAAATACCTTAGAGGAGGGGAATATTAGTGTATAATGAAGTATGATTTATTTAAAAATATTATTTAAGGTATATTTAAACCAGTTCTTTCAATTAAAAATTCATTCACGCGAACAAAGAATTATCTTCCAAAAACATTCTCCTTCAAGTACTACATGCAAGACATTTCATTTTCTTTTTCATTAAATGCCAACTGACACTATTAATATTATTTTGATGAATTACAAAGTTCCAAAACATTAAACAAGGTGTTCTAATTAACGGTTCTTTCCTATCAAACATTTTTAATAGTCCTGTTAAAGAAGTGTTTTAAAGGAATTGCAACATGTACTGGTTCACAGAACATTTTCTGTACTTATTCAAGTAACTGTAGACTGTATTGAAGAAAATTGTCATCAACCTTATACACATTACAAGTTTGATATAAAATATGAACAAGTATTTTTTAAAACAAAAAAAAAAGTTTTCAAAACCAATGAGACATAAAGTTTTGCTTCTCCAATGTTTAATGTGTAAGAAAACTATTGAAACGAATAATATAAAAGTGTAGGCACCTTAAATTCAATGATTTCTGCATTTCAGAAACTCTCAAAATAGTATTGGTTATATAATTTTTGGTGGCCTGTGTTTGTCTTTTATTACTAATTTGTTTCGACACATAAAACCAAATGTGAAGATATTTTACGAATACTTACAATTACTAATTTTACTTACAAAACAAAGAGAATACTCTTTCCTTCACAGTCACAAATTATTTCCCCAAAGTAAACACCATGCATTCGAAGATGAAATAATTTTCAGAATATTTGCTACTGAAAACACACATTTGATTTGTCTATATGTAATGTGAATCTGTAACTTTTCTCTTAAATTTAGATAAAGGAGAATTCCTTTTATCTAAATGAGCTATGATTTTGCTTGTAGAAAAATGATGACGCAAAAAATTTTATTTACTTACAAATGCATATGTATTACCTTTCATATTTAATACATGCCCAAAAAAGCTTGTAAAGGGTGTTTTTTTAGAGGTATAGAACTTTAAATTGCAATAAAACAACGATGTATTATTCGATTGATATGAATTTTTTTATTCGAAGGATAATCTTGTGACATTACATTTTAAATGATTTCTGGCATATGACTGCCACGGCTGGCTCGGATGTAGTCCAATCTGGACGTCCAATTTTCGATGACTTTTTAAAACATTTGTGGCCGTATATCGGCAATAACACGGTGAATGTTGTCTTCCAAATCGTCAAGCGTTTGTGGCTAATCCGCATAGACCAATGACTTTACATAGCACCACAAAAAATAGTCTAGCGGTGTTAAATCACAAGATCTTGGAGGCCAATTCACAGGTCCAAAACGTGAAATTAGGCGGTCACCAAACATGTCTTTCAATAAATCGATTGTGGCACGAGCTGTGTGACATGTTGCGCCGTCTTAGTGGAACCACAGCTCCTGAACATCATGATTGTTCAATTCAGGAATGAAAAAGTTAGTAATCATGGCTCTATACCGATCACCATTGACTGTAACGTTGTGGCCTTCATCGTTTTCGAAGAAGTACAGACCAATGATTCCACCAGCCCATAAAGCGCACCAAACAGTGAGTTTTCTGGATGTAGGGACATAAAAACATTAGGAACATAAAAAAAATAATCACTGTCATTATTTTCTGAAATACTGCACATTTTAGCTGTAATCTGTTTGACCTTCTAAGTTATTGGTACAGTTAGTTATGACCCCTCTCTTATGAGTTTTTTGCTCATTTAGGGAAGTTGTAAGTACTGTATTTCTATGTTGCGCTTTTTCAATGTAAAAGAATTTTATGATATTTGGAAAACCACTGAGAGAGAGAGAGAGAGAGGATTTTGCTTCACCAAGACTTATTTTTATGAGTATTTTCAAACATATAAAGCATAACGTAAAACGTTTTACACAAAATTTTTAGCAGTAGCATAACAGTGGTCACGTGGGACACACATATTACAAAATCGTTAGTTCTGGCAAAACTGTTTATTTGTTAACAAAGAAAATTGAAAATTCCTTGAAAGTAGGTAAGTAAACTTTCTCTTAGTTAAATTATTCACTGGAATCACGATTTGTATCGTGTACAATAAAATAATTATAAAAAATAGGATTGGGGTGACTCAATAACCCCGCTCGACGGTATCGAGTACGCACCTGCTCCCGTGTTAAAACATGTTGAAGTCTTTTCGCTTTAAATATTAAAAATAATACAATTATTCCTAATCGGAATTTTATATTATTGTTCATTATTTAACATCAATTATAAATGCTAATTCTGTGAGGCATAAAATTAAAATTCGCTTAAAACTAATTATTATAATTTGAGCAAACATTTTTAAAAAAATCATTTTCATTTTTGTAAACATTTCGAGCACTTGGCTTTGCTCTCCTTACAATTCATTTATTATATCAATAATGTTTTATTTTCTTATAAATGAACTCGTGCAAAGAGTGGGCACTTCAGCCGGTATACTTTTAATGTATCAGTGCTGCATAGAGCATTTTATAACTAATTAATTAATACTAAATTAAGAACAAGTTTAATAAGTATTAACGAATTCAATGCGCTTGTCTTGCAAAGCAAAGTTTTTATAAGGAATGCTTATGATTAGAAACTGACCCTCTGAATTATTTTTCTATATTTAGCAGATATCTATATTTTGTCTTATAAGTAGCCACCGCATTTTGCAATATGTTCAATTTAAAAATTATAGAAGGGAAAAATAACATAATAATTATCCTATTATTTTATTTACTTATTTATTTTTGCTTAAAAGTAGCATTCAAAATTTAATATTTATGTTACTAATTTGTGTGGTATATAATTAAGATCGCCTACTGTAGCTTTAGCATCAAAGTGCATTATCATTGCATTCAGTACATTATTAATGTTTAAGGGGGGCGCGATAAAAATTGTGATCGAATAGGGGGGCGCCAGTATTGAAAGTTTGAGAAGCACTGTTTTAGTTCATTAATAGAAACAGTGTATATTATATCTTAATATAAAGCTTTACCACGAAAAAAACATCTTGAGACCCTTACAGTATTTGATAAATGTCACATTGCAGAAGTTGCTATTCAAAATTAAATGAAATGCTGAAAAAATTGTAAGACATACAAACTGATTACACATTAAAACATTTTTCTAGGTACGATGTCTTAAAGAAGACAGTACTTTAAAAAACATTGCTGACATGGAAGCAAATTTCCTTAAAAGAATTTATCTTTAAACACCATTTTAAAAAAACTACTTTATTTTCAACTCTATATATTTTATTTAGCATTTTTAATAAAGGATTTTATGAAAACTAATTAATATTTAAACTTAATTTCTGAAATGCATGATATACAGATGAATCGATATAAATATAACTAATTAATTGTAAAATGTAATTAATTTTCGTGGAATTCCATGGTATAATTAAAGATGATTTAACTTTTTTCTACATAACACTATAATTGTAAATCAGCATTTAATATTTATTAAATAATACACAACGCTAAATTTGAAATTATTGTTATTAATATGAATATCTAAATTCTAATATAAAGATATTAAGTCATATCTTAAGTTAAGATACGGGGTAATGCCAAAATTTACTAAGTAAAACAATTTTTGAATTCCTTTGAGTGTCTTGGCTGTCCGGATGCAATTTTTCTTATTGACAATATCTGACCAAAATATTTCTATTTATCAAACTCACATCAATCATTGTCATCGACACAAATGGCGAAGCACTCATCTCCTCGTTTATCAGCTAGAGACTTTGAAATAATACAATTCACTTAATTCATAAATATATGCACATTAGCATTGAAATGTGACACTCTATTCATTCATTTCCTTCAACATTTGTTAAATTAAGATAAAAAAAAACATTAAATGTTTTTTTTTAAAAAAAACATATTTTTATTATGCATGTTTGATATAAATATGAAAATACTAAGCTAAGATAGGAATTGGGATTTCAATGCGCATAATGCATTGAATTCATAAATTTCAAGCAACCAATTTTGAAATTAATTAGATATTAATATTTTGAGCTGATTTCAAATTCTGAGAAATCAGTGTTTTATGATAAAAAACTCTTCTTGAAATGATTATTTACTTAATCATATTTTTAAGGTAACCGACTACCTACGACAACTTTTTTTTAAAAAAATGGAAACATAATGATTTTTTTTTTGTAATTTTTAGATTTATTTAGTATATATTATAAGGAAAAAATTCTAAATTGAAAAGAGAAAACGTTTTTTTATAATTATTAAAATATGAAAAAACTGGTCAACATGTACAAAAAATTACATAAACGGGGCCCGCTCTGTACAAACTTTTTATGAGCAAATTCTCAATTTTTCAATTTTTGATGTGTTATTTTGTTATTCATGTTTGAAATGACCTTCAGGACAAGAGATATTTTAATTTTTACAAAAAACTAGAGTGTTTTTTTTAGCGATTATATGAAAAACGGTGATTATTTTCACATACAGGACGGGTAAATTTTGAAAAAAATTAGAGATTGATAAATCTGAAGGTCAAAAATTTCTACTGTTATATAAAACATACAGAAAAAAGTAAAGCAAATTATTTTCAAAACCTTTTGAGCCATCGCTGTCCCCGTTTGAGCTTTTAAAAAAAACTCACTTCGAGTAAAACGCATTTCAAAGTTTGGTATCTTATACAAGAGTTTTAGTAAAGAACTTGTAGTTTTTGTTTTAGTGAATGAAAAATTAAAAAAAAACTAATATTTTTACTAAGCTAGTAAGATGGCCTATAAAATAAAACCATAAACAAATTGTCAATTTTGGCAAAAAATCATGATTTTAGGGTTGTCGGATACCGTGAAAATCAAATAAGTTGCACACAAAAAAAAAGAGTTTTCTAATTGGAAGTAACTACGTTCTGGAATAATAAAAATCAACGAAATAGTTTCTCAGCTTCAGATTCAATGGGAAAAAAACTCAGAGGGTGTACGAGAGTTATTGTCTTAAGACGATGTAATGTTGGACCACGGTCAAGTGACAGAGATGATACATACAGGCATCCTAATCTCCAAACTTTCATACTACACCTAAATGAGAACATGAAGCATTAATTTAATGCCAATCATCTCTTATATCTATTCGGTTTTAAATTGCACCAAGAAAATTTAATCTGACAACTTGTGAAGTAATCTATTTTAACAACAATACATGTTATTACATTTAAAATTTTATTAAAAATTATTTTTTAAATTATTATTTAAAAATGATGACAGTTTATGCAATTTTATTATTTTACTGACCAAAATCAATAAAACTGAAAAAAAAAATAATTGTATACGAAGGGAAACATTTTAAGAGGCACTTTTACGTTTGCTGATTTGAGTTTTTTTATAGCTAATAATTCTAAAAAACAATTATTATAAATAACTTTAGACTTTCAAAGTGCATACTTTTTGACTTATAAACAGACTTTAACTGCTAAGTTCAAAAATAAAGTTAATAATATTTAATTTTCCTAATGTAATATTTATTAAAGTTTTCCAGTCAATTAAATTTTATTTACATGCTTTAAAGATGAATTGCAACATTTCATAATTATAAATCTGTTTAGAAGTACATATATGCTTTTAGGAGTTATCAGCCTTTTGTACTAGTGAATCACCAAATACATTTTAGTCTATACAATTATAATATTTTACATTGAGTAGTGCCTAATCCTACAACAGTTCTATGTGTCAAAGGAGTATTATCACATTAATTCTCCTAAACTTCTACCAGTTTGCAAACCCTTCATGTGTTTACTTTCCACTTTTATGAACTAAAGGTAGAGTACATGAGATACAAGGTTCAGAACATGAATACAAATCTTTGATCCTGTTATCTATTAGATCCATTTTACCTGTACAACAAAGTATGTTTAGTAATAAACTTTGCAAATGCTTGAGTTTTTGAAACAATAATGCCACTGTTTTATTATAGCATCGATAAATGATTGCATATTATATAGAAAATAAATATTATCTTAAATCCATTTTTATAAGTCTTATGTCTATTACTCCTCGAAAGGAGTTTGATATGAATTTCGCTTTTTTTATTGTTATCCAAACAAATTGTTTTTGAAAAAAACTCTACACAATGAATATGCATATGAATTGTGTGTGGAAAGAAATATGAAGTAAGTATTTTCCTCCTTTTCAGTTTATATACAATTTAAATTTTATTTAACATTGAATTACATTTATGTATTGCAAGTATTTATATATTTCCGTGCAACACAAAATATTACATGGGTATGGATTATATTATCACCAGTAATGAACAACATAAAGATCTGAAATCATCTGGATTTGTTTTCATCTTTAACTTTTCATTTTGCTTTTCCATAATCCCTCTTTAACTTTTTGTGAATTGGTCTTTTTAACAATATTGTCAGCAGATATACACTTTTTTTATAAATTGAAGAGCAAATGAGAGAGAGGAAGGTAGTTTGGCTAAGCAGAGAACATTTTCGAAAATAAAATCAGTTAATGTTGTTAAAGAAACATTAACTATTATTAATTTGGCATTAATTTGTTAAAATGACACTGGTTATACGTATGAAATGTATTTTAATATTTCTAGTTCCAATTTATAAATAATTAAAAAAAAAATTTGGGGGGTAAACTTTTTTAAGAAATCTGGAGACAAACGAAATTTTTTTTAGATTTAAATTGTAGTTGCACACAAATGCATAATGTATCCAGTTAATTTTGATTTAAATTTTCTCGAATAAAACCATGTGAAATCTGAAGAAAATTCTAATTTGCAAACATATGTAATAGAATAAGCGTCAATGAATTTTCATAATTGAATTAACATCACTTGTCTGTTTAATCAATAGTTGCAAGTCGACAATTGAAGTTAGGTCTTACTGGTTTAACTGACCAAATGGTTGATTTGGAATTTTAATAAGCAGAGAAAAGTCAAAATCAGCAAATATGGTACATATATCAATGCTTAATACATTATTTTACGATATTTTTCCAATATATATATATATATATATAACACATATATATACATTATAATAAATAACTTTACGAAAAACACTTAGTTTATAACACTCGTAATTTTTTAAACTGAATTGCCAAACGGAGTATGTTCTAAATATTAAATACAAAATTAATTAATGGTTTTGCAAATAGCATAATATTATTTAATGATAGAAATAATTATGGTAGTAAAACATTTAAAAAAACCCTGAAATATTCATATATATAATAAACGAACTATTCTCTTGATGTAGGCTTCATCATACTAGAGAAAAAGAAATAAATAGTTTAATGACATTATAATGCAGCATTTTATCATGAGATTGAATATAAATTATTCACTAATGTAATGTAAATAAAAATGTTTTAAAGGTTTTTGATAGACTTACTATTATTTGAATTTAATAGAAATATAA
>BMAU01020746.1:0-81235 GCA_019973935.1 Trichonephila clavipes | reverse complement strand
ACTGAGCAGCTCTTAGTAGGTGCCATTCACCACCGATCTTATTTTCGTTCCCCCGATCTTCCAAAGTCACTTTTTCCTACATTCTAAAGTGCAATGTCCTTATCACCATACAAGAGATAAAAGCGCTGAAGGGCTCCGCACAACCCCAGCTGCAATAGTACTGCCGGGTTGATTAGGAAGTACAAGGTCTCAACCCTCCCCGAACAGCATTTTGACAATGCTACTCCTGACTAGTTCATTTCACTGAAACAGTTCAGGGGGATTTGATAAAATCGCACACTTTCATCAGGAAAATGACTTTGAAGAGACATCATTTAAACATCTCAAGTCAATTGATTATAACCTTATGGATTTAATCAAATTGCTTATTTCGTCATTTTCCTGCGACATATACATGAAGAGGTTTTTAAAATGCACGTACATAATTCACGGCTACTCATCGCAATCTAAATCCTTCATCTTCCTGAAATGAATAAGTTCAAATCCGCTTTCTCCCCTTGAAGAAAAAATTTCAATTCAATTATTTTTTAGCACCATAAAGTAAGAGATCAATTTTTGTGACGAAGATCGGTTGGTCAGTTGCTTGTAAATGTCACGATAACCATACATACATGATTGAGCCTTTTTGAAATTCCCCACTCCTTTCGGAAATGGTATCTATTTTAAGGCTACAGTGGTCTCTCAGTAAATTTTTTTTTTTTTTAATTTCTTACAAACATACCCCAAGTTTTTACTGGCTGTATGTAACTTAGAACTAAAACCATATAAAAAATTTGGTGAGAAAAAAATGATTAGTTTTTAAGAAATTTAAAATTAAAAAAATTTAACGAAAATTTAAAAATTTCAAAACGTTCCATGCGTTTTGATTTTTTTTTTCAAATTTCATGTTTTTACCTGATTTAACTTCTTTAAGCAATTCTTTACAAACGTATGCATACAATGTAGTGTTTTATATGATAATTTACAAAATATGGGTAAACGCAAATTTTTATATAAAAATTTCAAGAATTTTAATGATTTCCTACATAAAAAACTTTAATTTCTTCTTCCACCCAATCACTATTACTACAATGCATCCAAACATTTATAAGTATACATTAGATGAATACTTTTGGAAAGTTTTGTTATAATTCGACAAAAATTGCAACGCATGGAACATTTTGAGTTTTGGTTCCGAGGCAAATTTTTGATTCTGAGAAAAACAGCTTTTTTATTTTAAAGGAAATTAATTATTTTTTTTAAAAAAAAAATTAAAGATATAAATATGAATTTGAAATTGAAAAACACTATAATAATACAAATATAAGATAGATGCAGATTATATATACATAAGGTTCTGCAATATTTATTGTAACAGTCACATTGACACGTGGTATATGCAGTGATAAAAATTGAAGTAAGCTAGAACTTTCTTATAATATCTGAAGTAAATTAGCAGAATGTGTATTTCATTGTTTTATGTCAACCAGATAGTATATTATATATTTCATTAATCACAATGACTAAAAATAAAGTATTTCAATGGGATTAAATTACAAAAATTCAATGTTTTCGAGGAAGCTTTCATTTTTAGAAAAACATCTATTTTTATTCTAAAGGAAAAACCTTAGTTTTTTTTTAAAAAAGATTAAAGACATTCATATAAATTTGAAAAACACTAATATCATAAAGATAAGATAAACATAGAATATATGTATAAGATTATGCAATATTTATTGTAACCGTCACATTGACATGTAATATATATAGTGATAAAAATTGAAGTAAGCAAGAATATTCCAATAAAATCTAAAGTAAATTAACAGAATGTGTATTTCATTATTATTTCATCAACCAGATAATGTATTATATAGTTCATTAATCACAATGAGTAAAAAGAAAGTATTTCAATACAATTAAATTACAAAAATTCAAAAAAATAACAAATCTAATTACACCAGTGTTTCTCAAACTGTGGGGCGCGAGCATATTGAAAATAAAAGGATTAAATAATAATTTTTTGGAATGAAGTAAAACAAAATGCTCTTTGTCATAATAAAAAATACACACATTTACACTGATATAATTCATTTTTATCATCTGGGGATCATCAAAAATAAAAGATTCCACTTCAAACGTTCATTAGCCATCTTTGATCCTATAACCAAATTAAAAAAAATAAATATTTTGTTTGCTTTGCTGTAATCCCACGATGAGAGATTTTTTATTACGTCTCTTTTAATCTAAAATATTACTTTAGCTGACCTTCGAACTTACAGGTATGGTTATCTCCATCGTTTTTTTAGGGAAGTTGTAAATAATATATTTCTGTTTCGCCATTTTCCATGTGAAAGAGTTTTATGATATATGGATAAGCATATTGAGCACTTTGAAGAATTATTTGGCCAAGATTTATTTTTGAGTAATTTGAAAAACGTTTTACAAAATTATTGCTTAGAACACATGCTACACTTTCCCCATGAACAATTTAGTGGTTTTGATTGCAGTTTTGTGTGACTTATTATGGTTTATAAATGTGTAAATGAGCAGAATATTAAAAAAAATGGGCATCTGTGATACCTACTGAAAAAGTTGAAAATGATCAAGCTATTGAAGAACCTACTGAAATAATGCATATTAATCAAGATATATATATATATATATATATATATATATATATAGCGAAAGTAAATATCAGAAAAGCGTTAGACATGAAACGTTTGAGTTGATTTGAAATTTTCAAATGATGCATAAAGATCTATATGAAGAAAACTATGAAGCCATAATGTAGCACTTCACTTTGTCAAAAAGACACAAAGAAGAAAAAGTTCAAAATGCTATTTGTAGATATCATCAAAATACAGAAAACTACCAAAAAGTGAACAAAATATGATAGTTTTGCTGTGAAAAATAACGTTCCTGTGTTAGCGAAAAGTGTCTGTGGTTTACATCCTTTATTGAGGACACGCACATTTGAAACATTTCCCTTAGTTTTATTGGATTTTGCCTCAAATTTTCAAAAAAAAAAATGAAAAGTTCTTGAAAGTATAGGTAAGTATATTTTCTCTTATAATTAAATTATTCACTGGAATTGTGATTATTATCGTGTATAGTAAAAATAAAGTGAATCGAACTAAAAAGTAAAAAGAAAAAATATTACTTAAAAGTAACATATACAAAATTTAATACTTATCTTGTTACTTTGTACGCGGTTTATAATTATGATCGTATTTTAGCTTTAGCGCCAAAGTGCATTATTATTGCATTCAATACATTATTATTTTTAGGGGGGCGCGATAAAAATTGTGATGGAAAATTGGGTCGCCAGAAGTGAAAGTTTGAGAACCACTGCCCAAATGACCATGCGAGCCACTCCAAAAATACATTATAATCCCCCCGGCTGCATATAAAATATATCTATATATATAAAGGAGAAAAGCGACTCACTGACTGACAAATCACGATATCTGCGGAACTATTAAACCTGCAAACTTGAAATTTGGTAGGTAGGTTCCCTTCATGGTGTAGACGTCACCTAAGAACGGATTTTACAAAGTTCGAACCCCAAGGGGCGTTACGGGGGTTTAAGTGGCGTTATAGATAATTATTTCCTTTACTAAACTATGGGATGTAAAGTCGTGAAACTTGGTACACAGATTTCTTTCATAAAGTAGAGATTTCCTACATAATGATTTTTACAAAAATCGACCTCCAAGGGGCGTTGAGGGCGCTTAAGGGGCGTTATACATAACTATTTCCATTTTTAAACTATTAGACGTACAGTCTTGACATTTGGTAAGCGGATTCCTTTCATAGAGTACAAATCCCCTACAGAATATGTTTTGAGAAAATCGACTCCCAAGTGGCGTTGTAGAGAATTAAGTGGCGTTATATAGTTAATTAACTCCTTTTTTAAACTATTAGACGTAAAATCTCGAAATTTCGTAAGCTGATTCCATTCATTGAGTAGAGATCCGCTATAAGATGGGTTTTGTGAAAATCGTTTCGTAAGTGGCGTTGCGAGGGCTTAAGGGGCGTTATACATAATTATTTCCAAAGACGTACAGTCTTGAAAAATTTGTTAGGCGGATTCCTTTCATAAAGTACAGATCCGCTGCAAAATGGGGTTTGTGAAAATTGACCCCATGTGGTGTTGTGGAGAATTAAGGGGCGTTATATATATAGGCAATTAACTCCTTTTTTAAACTATTAGACTTAAAATCTTGAAATTGAGTAAGCAGATTCCATTCACTGAGTAGAGATGTGTCATAAGATGGGCTTTGCGAAAATCGTTTCCTAAGTGCCGTTGCACGGGCTTAAGGGACGTTATAGATAATTATTTCCATTTCTAAACTATCAGACGTACAGTCTTGAAAGTTGGTAAGCGGATTCCTTTAATAGAGTACAGATCCACTGCAAAATGGGTTTTGTCAAAATCGACTCCCAAGTGGGGTTGTAGAGTATCAGGTGGCGTTATAGGCAATTAACTCCTTTTTTAAACTATTAGACGTAAAATCTCGAAATTTCGTAAGCTGATTCCATTCATTGAGTAGAGATCCGCTAAAAGATGGGTTTTGTGAAAGTCGTTTCCTAAGTGGCGATGCGGGGGCTTAAGAGGCGTTATACATAATTATTTCCATTTCTAAACTATCAGACCTACAGTCTTGAAAATTGATAAGCCGCTCCCTTTCATAAAGTACAGATCCCCTACAGAATGGGTTTTCTGAAAATCAACCCCAAGTGGCGTTGTGGAGAATTAAGGGGCGTTATATAGGCAATTAACTCCTTTTTTAAACTATTAGACGTAAAATCTTGAAATTGAGTTAGCAGATTCCATTCACTGAGTAGTGATCTGTCATAAGATGGGTTTTGTGTAAATCGTTTCCTAAGTGGCGTTGCGGGGTTTTAAGGGGCGTTATAGATATATATTTCCATTTTTAAACTATTAGACGTACAGTCTTAAAATTTGGTAAGCTAATTTCTTTCATGGGGTAGAGATCCGCTACAAAATAATTTTGAGGAAAATTGATCCCCAAGGGTCACTAAGGGTGATTAAAGGGCGAAATAGATAAATATTTCCACGTTTCAACTAATAGAACCACCTGCTTGAAAATTAGAAGGCATGTTCCGTTCATGAAGAACGGATGATGTACAAAGATGATTTACAAAGATGTTTGCGAAAACGGACCCCCAAAGGAGTGGGTTTGCGAGGGATTAAGGTGTGTTATAGAAAAATTCCTGTTTTTGAATTTAACTCACTTGAAATTTGTTGAGCATTTTTTTCTTTAGTTGAATAGGGTTCCACTAAGAATGGATTTTACGGAAATCAACTGCAGGGGGAAGCGGGGAAAGTTATTGTGGCGTATTGATAGACAAATTTCCCGTTTTTAATCTGCTAAGACTATAAAAATAAAATTTGGTTTGCATGATTCTTTTGTTGAATTGGATTCCGCTAAGAATGCTGTCAACGAGGTATTAATGATAAAAATTCCATTTTTGCTCTGTTAGATTTAGACTTGAAATTCAGCCTGCATGTTTATTTTATGAAGTAGAGATCCACTGAAATTTGCTTTGGTGGAAATTCACTTGATTATTAGGTTAAGTGAGCGAAAAAAATCTCTCTACTTCGATTTTATTAGACATAAATAGAAATTAGATATTATAATTTATGTTCTTTTTATATCAAGGGGTGAGAGTGTAACAGCTATAAATATATTTTTCAATACAATCGAATTCTTAATGCTAGATATCAATAATTAATATATATGTAAACAGTATACATATATGCAACATAGTGAAATACCCAGTGAAGTGGGTGGGTAACGGCTAGTATATATATAATAGATTGGGACACATTAGATTTATTGGAATGATATTTTCAAATAAACTCATGTCCATAAATTAAGGATAATTCAGAATCACACAGAAATTGAACTGTAAAATTAAAATTTCACCTGCAGAATTATCCCAGCGAGTCCTGAGTTGGCCCTGTATCAAAGTTTCTCGGGGGGCTATAAAAAGCTCTTTAATGTTTTGCAATTTTTTGCTCACAACTTTTGGTTTCCGGAAAGCTTAGGGGCTCCGTATCATTGATACGGCGGTAACTACGCCCCTGCTTTCGACTCGGAGCCTCCCCCCCACCTCGCTTAAAAATTTTTTGTCTTCTCTACTGTATATGAATCTTAAAAAAATTCAGTCAAATATACATTTGAAATGTATAAGTTTGAACAAAATCATTCCCACTCATTAAAAACATTACATTTAGAAGCATAAAATGTAACAATGCTAAATGTAAGGTTTCTAAACAGTTATTAAATCTATCGTTTTATGTCTACCAAATTCATTGTCTTAAAAAAATCGGATGCATGAAATCTTATACATCATTTGTAAAATAGTGGCTTTTGGACTATATATATACATGTAGTAAATCACATTTTTAAAAATAATTAAGGATGTAATAAATAAGTTCTTTTATTTCTGTCTTCAAGGACTTTGCACGAATGAACTTCGTTATCAAATTTGCAAGAAGAAATAAATTAATCAAATAACAAAAAAGCACCAAGTTTAAATGTAAATATTACAAAAATTATCTTTAATGCTAAAATAATAATAAAATTAAAAACAATTCATCTTATTTATTTTTTTTCGTCGGCATATTACGCAATGCATAGCGATAAAATAATTTATCTATATTAATAAATAAGAGATTAAGCGTGTGCATTTCACTTCAACAGCCCAAACTAAGCAACCCAGAAGTATGAAACTTCGCACATAATTATTCTAGGTCCTGAAGATGTGCACTACGAAGAGTTTTTTTCGAAATTCGCTTTAGATTTTTTAAAATTAAATTTTTAATGAATTTTCCATTTTTTTTTCTAACAGCTGGGTTTTTAGTTTGTTGTTTTGGAAACAGTCTCATTCGTCTTGATTATTCCGAACCATTTTTACATTCAACGTATTTTATCCTCTTACGTAATTTCAAAAAAAAAGAAAGAAAGATGTAATTTAATTAATGTTATAATTTCTACTATATTCTAGGTTACTTCATATTTATTTGTGTATTTTATTCATGTTTAAATTTTTTATACTTAAAATTTTCCTTCACAATTAGGGCTTAAGATTTCTGTATCACATCTACATTTTATATTAATACTATCCTTTCATCGTATAATATTAATTTAATGCTTTATTACAATGTAGGCTTATTTTATCTATTCTTTAGAATTTTAGTTTGTAAACTAATTTTATTTTTCTCCAGTTGAAGGCTTCCTAATATATGTTATTTTTGATAATATTTTAGGGAAATGGTTTACGACGTATGTTTTCCTTTTAATTTATCTATTTCAGATTATTTCACTCACAGTTCCCATAGCAGAAACATACAACTGTTATTACTTTTCTCTTATAATTTTTATTTAAATTTTCATTTCTTCATTTCTATTTACCTTTTCTTCATTTCTATTTCTCTTTTGCATTCATCTATATGTTTTTTGGGAAATCATTCTTTTATGTGAAGCGAAATTGCAATATGAACACTCATTAAAAAATTATTTTTAAATTTTGAGTACACTGCTCTGCAATGGCTCTACCCTCTTTAAATTATATTATGTTTGCAAAAAAAAAGCTAAATTTTATTCATTGCGCTACAGGGACACAAAGAAAGGTTTTTCTTTCTATATATGCTGTTTGACTATTATTTTTGTTTGTTTCTCTGATTTGATTCTCTTTTGACCAGCAGCTGCTGTACCTTGGGCCTTTCCATGGAAGTTAGTTTTCACTGTGTAATCAATAGAAAACAAACGTACATACAATAATTTATCATGTAACTATTTAAATTGCGATGCACCAAATTATTAATGAATTACACGTATTTTTATTCAACATCGTCTATATGTATACTAATAAAACAAATAGTTTATGTGTTCCAGCTGTACCGGTATAACTAAGAAACCCAGAAGTCTGAAACTTGGCATGCTATCCTGATCCTGAACACCTCAAAAAGTTTTTTTTTTTCGAGATTCACTTTAGATTTTTTAAAATTCAATTTTTAAGCGATTTTTCAGCTAAATAAAAATATGTCATCAGACGTGTCAAGCCAACTTTGTGAAAATTAATGTTAAGAGCAGTTTTTTGGGGTATTTTAGCATATTTTATTATTAATATATTTATAGTCTTTTAACTCTTTGTGGTGGAATTACATTCGTTTTTCGAAAAAGTTTTCGTAAAAAATTTTCTTTCTAAATTTCATTTTTGGATTTGCAACACAAATATGATAACATTAGATTTCCCATGTCTTAAGGTATGAATTATTTTGTGTTAAATTAATACTATAATTTAAATTTTAGTGTCACACAGCTTTATGTTTGTTTATTTTCTAACCTGCAATTTTTTCTTGCTTATTGTAGTTTAAATTACATGATACCGTGACTAAAGTTTTTAAGTCAAAAAAAGATTTGTGAAGCTTTTTGTAAACAGAAGCTTAGATAATGTGGTACTTATGTATTAGCGTCACCACAGGAAAATTGGTGCCACGCGAATCACACCTTGATACCATTTGGCTGCGGTGACGATTATACGCAAGTACAGATAATAATTACTTATTTTATAACATAAATATCAGTGGATTATTTTAGACAATGAAATTCACTTCTTACCTGCTTTTATTCTTATGTTCAAAAATTATAATCTGTTACAAAAAACTTTATTGCTTTTCTTTGTTCAATGACAAATTCTAAATCTTGTTGATTATAACAATAAAGTTGAAAATCCTAGCTAGCAGTAAAACAAAAAGAGAATATAGTGATAAATTAAACTAATGGAAAAACAGATTATTGCTGAAATAAAACCCTTTTTTCACACAAGAATTCATTAACGCAGTACTTTAAAAAAAATTACTGATGAGTGAAATTTGGAAATTTTAGCTTAAAAATTAATCCCTTAAAAAATTTAACTTTAATAAATTACATTTGCAAACACAAGTTTATTCTAAGTGAAATTCAAAGCTGCTAACTTGGAGAGTTATTTTGAATGTTTACATTGGGGTGTGATAAAACGCAAATACCCACATTTTCTTTCAATTCCATCAGATTTTTATCACCGCAGCCAATGTGGCATTTTTTTTCACAAAAATTTGAATGATTTTTTTTTTTTTTTTCATATGAAACACATAAGAATCTATTGTTTTGATATCGCAAATTTTGCTGAGGTGACACCGATACGTAAGTACCCATTGTCAAATTCCATTGTAACAAAAAAGTAGAAAAATGTAACTGAAAGAAATGAGAATTAAAACTAATTGGGATTAACTGATTGCCAATATTGTGTGATTTAAGTTAAATTTTTTTTCATGTACAATATTTTTTTCATGTTTTTTTTTTTTTTTTTTTTTTATTATCAATCCAGGGTTGTGTTTGGGCTACAATTTATCTGATTTTGATATCAAGTTAGTAAGCCCCAAAGTAAGTAAAGCTTGAAATTAAATCATTGCCTGAATATCGGTACACTTTAGCGTTACGTCTTACCTACTTCCAACCTAATAGCGTGAACAATTTGGTCTGGAAATGTCATTTCCAGGCAGCATTTTCACTTACTATGGCAGAGCCGGCTTAGGTAGGGGTGATCTGGGAAAACAGAGAGGGACCTGCGGTTTTGATGGATGCCGCTCTAGCTTTTAAAGTTCTCAGGAAAAAAATATAAAAATTACTTATGCAAAAATAAGCCTTGTAATTTTCCATACATTTTTATAACTACGAATTGTGGAATTGGCTTCCAATACATTGTTGTGTTTGACAATATCTAACGTAACCAACCCTACTTTAGATAGATTTGTACTACTTTTTTGTAACCGTATTCCTTTTAAAATTAATTCGTGCAGCCAAAATACACCTTTTGCACTCTTAAAAATTTATGTAAGCTATAACGGTTAATTTTAATTTATGCAACTTGGGAAACGTTCATAATTAACCATTTCCGTCTAAACAGTTTACACATGAAGAAAAAAAGTTTGGACTCCCTCATTCATTAGGGAATTATATAAGATTCCAACATTAAGTTTTATTTTTCACCGAATAGGGTCGAGTGGTAGTGTATCGTGCTTCCACACCACGGGTCTGGGGTTCTATTAACGGGCTGGGCAAGGTCGACTCTACCTTTCATCCCCGCTAATTGGGTCGATAAATGAGTACCAAGCTTGTTTGTGGTCTAAAACACTGAAGGTCTCTCTTCAGACAGACTACCAAATCGGGACATCTGGTAATGCCCCTCAGCGCCCTGTAACGTCGTGAGTAGCTATCCATCAATAAACAAATCTTTACAGCTTAATATACAAATTAAAGCAAACTTTATTTGCTAACAATTTGTAAATGAAGTAATATAAATCCAGATTAAATGCCAAGCCTGTGTGGTCAGTTCATATTCTCCTGCTCAACGCCACCGGCGTTCATCGTCTTTCCCACTCCAATTTCCGGACTCAGCCCTTTTTCTCCATTCAAGGCGGGCTTCGCACTCTTTTTCTCTAGGACTCTCTTTCTCTCTCTCTCGGGGTCTTTTCTCTGGTCTCTCTCTCTCCGGGTTTCTTCTCTCTGACTCTCTCTCACAGTGTTTTTTTTTTCCGGTCTTTTCTTTTTCTTGTCCTCAAAAACAACCCTTTTTAAACAACAGGGGTGTGTTCACAACACGCCCCTCGCTACTTCTTATTCGCCGGTCCAAAGTCTCTCTTGACCCCCTCCTTCTTCCTATTGGCGCGTAACAAGCCAAAACACACCCGAGCTGTCTGGTCCAAGGCGCAATAGTTCCTTGTCCACAGCTGGACACACTGGCCCATCACGCCACCTGTTCCTAGTATTCCCTTCAAACAACACTAGAAAAAGACAATACGGTTATTTTTAAGATAGGCTTCGCCTATTGTCATTGGGGCGCCGAACTCTTAAGTCTATTATGCCGACCCGTCTGCAAACTTCACTCCCTGAGTTCAGACAATAAACAATGGCCCCATGGCCACGTGCGCCGGTCATTCCACAGCTGGTTGATCGTAAAACATTCAGGGACAATCGATGGGTGAGGCACTTGTCCTTGACCAGCTGGTAAAACCATAAAACCTATTGTGACTTGGAAGATGGGGGTTCACTCCCATCGAAGATGTCACAGCCCAATGGTCACGTATATTGGGATGGGCATAGTAGTTCCTGGCCCTCATGGATTGTTGTGCCACTGAGTTTTAAGTTTGAGGATTGCCTCACTTTGGGGATACCCGTTAGATAAACATGTATTTCCACTCATTTGCAGTTAAACATTTTTCTTTCAACTACGTTTATTTCAGAAGGAACTTTGATTTTTCAAATGTAATTGCTTAATAATATGTATATTTGTGTATTATATTAAAATTTTAAACAATTCAAAATTACATGTTTTTTGCTCCTCTAAAAGCGTTTAGGATTTTAGAACTGATCTTACAATTCATATACGTTTTATATTAGATTTAAAAATGATAAAGACATTTTTATAACTGTGTGAGCTTTTATGCCTCGTTTATAAATATAAAAAATTGCTTTCAGCTACAGTTTTTAAAATGTACTGAAATAAGTGGAGGAATAGAATATTTACGTATTATGAATATTTTTGACTGCATTAAGATATATTCATATTTCAGTTTCTTTACAATTTGAATAGAAGTTGTAAGCCATTTTGCGAATAGTTTGATAGTGAATACAAACTCATAGGCTGTTTAAGATAGTAAAGTGTTTTATTTTGATACCAGCATACATTTCGAAATGTTAAAATTGTTTTTAAAATTTGGTTATATAACATTAGAGTGGCTACAAATTCGTTGAAATTCATACACAACATGAAAGTAGATCACACAGAAAAAATCATACAAGAATAAGATTGCGTAAAAAGAAAGCGCAAAAAAAACAGGTTCTACTGTAAAATACGACTTTGATTTGAACAGAAAGGACAACTGTTATTCTTGCTGCAATGTCTACACTCAGATGCCGCTAAGTTCATTTTCCTCATTATTATTTTTAAAGATGCCAAGAAAGTAAAATTCGATGTCTAGAAATGTTTATACACTAGTACATGTCCTCGCTAGTGTGCGTAAAAAGAATTCATTTTGGGGAATTTTATTCATAAAAAATTTGCTTTTTTTTTATTGCCGTTAGAATCAACTTTTGTTCAAAAAACTTCAAAAATAAGAGAAAAGTCACACACTTTTTTAGCAGTGCACTCAGATCTCAGATATGAAAGGTGGGAAATATTCTGAAATAAACGAAATTAAATCGGCAAGGGTTAATAACTATACTGAAAATTAAAAATCTGTTCGTCCATGAGGGAGTTGGTGAGAACCCTCAGAAACCACAAATGTGTTGTTGTTTTCTAATGCCAGCTGTCTGACGTAGTCAGATAGAGGCTCACGAAATTCATCGTGGCATGAGCAAGAGGTACGCCTGTCGTTGGCCTTGAGCACCATACAGGTGACAGTACGACAGGCGTACCTCTTGCCCATGCCAAAATGAATTTCATGGGCCTTGATCTGACTACGTCAGACAAGTGGCATTATAAAACAATAATAACAAATGTGTTCTCCGAAGGACTACCTAAAGTTCAGAATAATCATCGAAAGAAGGCCCGCAGTTGGAGTTTTGATCATGTATTTTGCAGATTACTTTGACTTCTGCAATACCGTGAAAAAACACCTATGCACATTCATGCAATTGATGTGAGAATTTAACGTTAATTGCAACAATGTATGAAAAATGGTCAATTTACTGCAATTGAACAAATAATATATACATTGGTGTCTTAAAACTTCTTTAGCACCTGAGCCCTTACACAAATGTAGGCCTTGGGTCCCTACAGAAATCCAGATCCGTGGATCCTACACAAATGCAGCTCCCCCTTGTGACCCTTAGAAATAATCAGTAAATACCATACATTGTAAAATACCCGTACAAACAATAACCCGAAACAAATAAATATGCATGATTGACTAATGATGGAATGTGGTAGTAGGTCAAGGCTTGTTTGTGGATAACGTTTATCACATGTTGCCAGTTGACATATCCTCCGAAAAATTCCCCTTACTTTGCAGATTACAACCAAAAATAATATTTGACCATTGAATTTATTCAAGTTAAGATCTTCTCAAGGCTGAATATTTAAAAATTATACAACTAAAATTCCTATACATCTAAAAAAACTAACGTTTTTTTTTACCAAATTTCATATTTTAAAGGAATTCAATTATTAACATTATGTCAATAGCACGTGAAAATGCTGAACAAAACGATCTTAGATAACTATGCAGCTGTAGGAGAAATTTCGCTGTTTATCGCGCTGCTATATAAAAGTACATTATAAAGAACCGTGCAATATTTGTTATACATATGTAAGCGCATTGAGACTGATTTGTATTTATCTTTAAACATTCAATTATAAAAAAAAAGTTAAAATTTCAGAAAAATAATAAGGATTCAATTTTTAATTTATCCAAAAGTACTTACTTGAAACACTCTTAAATCGATATACACGGACTAAAATCAATTCTACACAATTTGTTCCTTTTTCAGGAGAAACACGCTATCGACTGAAATTACTCAAAAGTGATATTTAGCACGACACACCTAATCTTATCTGTGATTCGAACAGCAGTGGCTTGGATACAGTACTGAATGAATGCAAATGACCCAGCCTGACTCGTGAGTTGACCAGTCCCTCCCTATATCCTTCCAAGGTCAAGGGAAGTGGTGTCCATTCCCCCTTTCTTAACAAGTTCATAAGCTCTTTCCCGACCTCTTCGTGTAACTGGCGCTCTATTTAAATCAGAGCTTCCAACCAGAACTGAAGCGAAAAAAAGCCGTTATTTTGTTCAAAATGAAAACCGGAACTCAACAGATATATACGTATATATATTTAGTTGAATTGGAAGGAAATTAATTTCGTGATTTGAAGCCCTGATTTAAATTTACAGTCGAAAATCTATACAAAGAAGCTCTATTTTACTAATTTCTCTGTTTTAAGAACATTTTCTAATTTTTCTATTTTCTTTGTAAAATAACCTCTAAATAGTGAATTACATTTTCGGTTGAACGTACTTTGTCGCTTCTAATTCGAATTTTTTTTCTCCCTATTTTTATACTATTTTAGGACATTTTTCAAATAATTTTCTCTTTTTTGCTCACACATTTTTTATAGACATCAATGATGTTGAGTGGGTATTACAAGGTGCCAAAATCACCTAAAGCAATGAAATATGTGACCATAATTTCTCAAATAACTCAAATAAAGGTAACAGACTTTAACAGCAGTTACAATTAAGAAAGCATGCTTAAAATGACTGGTTATAAAATGATGTACGTTTAAATTTGTTCGTAGGCTTAAAATTGGAAAAAGTTAAAAAATTCATTTTTTTTAATTTAAAGTTATTTTTTAAAGTTTAAAATATCTCTCTCGTGTACGTCTTGACAAAGTTTTTTCCAGCTTGTTTTCATTGCAGATTTCTTTTTGTTGGGTAAGACATATAAAATGGATATTAATTTTCAAAAAAGTGTGAATAATTACTTTTTTAAAATAATATATTGTGTTGTAAAGGTCCTGCCGACGCGTCTTAAGATGAGGGAAAAATGGAATGAAGACTAGCCATATTCAAAATAATTCACATTTTTCAACAGTATTAACCACAGAACACTTCCGATCAACCAAAATTAAGACGTGCACTCAATTATTAAATATGAAGAGCAATACACGAGATATGAGAAGACTTTAAATACTTAGAACAGTGTTTCTCAAAGTGTGGGGCACGCCCCCTGGGGGCGCGAGCATATCGAAAATTTAAAGATTTTTTTAAAAAAAAAATAGCCGGAAAGAGAAGTAAAACAAAATGCTTTCTTCCATAATAAAAAAAAAATACACACAACAACACTGACATATTTATGTTTATTATCTGGGTTTTTCCGTCATCAAAAAGCTATCTTTGATCCCAAAATCAAATTAAACAAAAAAAACATTTTGTTTAATTTGCTGTATTTCCTCAATGAGAGATTTTTTTTATTACGCTTTAACATAAAATATTACTGGTTAGAAGAAAAAATGAAACCCAGACTTTGAGAAAAATTCTAAGAAGATGAACAATTCATCATTGTAATTATTGAAATACTGTACATTAGTTGTAGAAAAAGAAAAGGAAGACATGATTCACTTTTCAGCCAAGCTGCATAGTACGTTTGCTAATCATTTGATTGACCTTCAAACTTATGGTATGGTTATTCAATGTTAGTTCCGTCCCATTTTTATGCGTTTGCTTTTCGCTTAGGGAAATTGTAAATAAGAGAGTTTTACGATATTTGGAAAATAATTGATTGATTTAACATTTCTGTAATTTTAGTGAAAACTGTCTCTGATTTGCGTCCTTTATTATGGTCTTGTACTTTTGAATCATTTTAGTTCGGTTTTATTGGATTTTTTTCTCAAATCATCAAAGAATTGAATAGTCCCTGAAAGAAGTTGTAAGTATACTTTCTATAAATTAAAATATTCACTAGAATTCCGATTTGTATCGTGTACAGTAAAAATAATTCTAAACAAATGATTGGGGTGACTAAGTCCCCCCGCACTACCATTAATGTTAGTATCGAGTACGCGCCTGCACCCGGGTTAAAACATTTTGAAGTCTTCTCGCTTTAAATGTTAAAAAGTAACACAATTATTCTTCATCGGAATTTTATATTCTTTTTCATAATTTAGCATTAATTCTAAATGCTAATTCTGTGAGCTTTAAAATTACAGTTCTTTTAAACAGTTATTTACAATTAGAGCATTTATCTAAAAAAAAAAAATCATC
Source organism: Trichonephila clavipes (assembly GCA_019973935.1). NCBI lineage: Eukaryota > Metazoa > Arthropoda > Arachnida > Araneae > Nephilidae > Trichonephila > Trichonephila clavipes. The sequence continues at coordinate 65,421 of BMAU01020746.1, read as the reverse complement.
TTACATTTTTTATACAATGTCGTGCGCGCAGTTTTACTCTCCTTACAGTTCAGCTATTATATCAAGAATAATGTTATATTTTTTTAAAAAATGAACTCGGCCGAAGAGTCGGTGTTTCAGCCAGTATACGTTTATGTATCAGTACTGAAGAAGATATTTCATAAATAATTTCTTATTACTAAATTAAGAACAGGTTTAATAATTATTGGGGACTTCCAAGGGCTTGTCTTGTAGAGGAAAGTTTTTCAAAGGAAGGTTTATAATATCAGAAATTGAAACTTAAAGAGTTATTTTTCTATATTTAGCTGAGATCTATATTTTGTCTTCAAAGCATCCACCGCAGAAAATCCGGTTTAACAAAGGTAGGATGTTTAAAATGGTAACAGTATACGAAGTGCTTTTGTTTTCAGTACTGTGACATAGTCTATTGTCGTGAATTCCCATCTTTCGATAAATGTTATGGTTTTACCAGCTGGTCAAGGACAAGTGCCTCACCCATCGATTGTCCCTGAAGTTTTTACAATCAACCGGTGACCGGTGCACGTGGCCATGGGGCCATTGTTTACTGTCTGAACTCAGGGAGTGGAGTTAGCAGACGGGTCGGCATAATAGACTTAAGAGATCGGCGCCCCATTGACAATAGGCGAAGCCTATCTTAAAAATAACCGTATTGTCTTTTTCTAGTGTTGTTTGAAGGGAATACTAGGAACAGGTGGCGTGATGGGCCAGTGTGTCCAGCTGCGGACAAGGAACTATGGCGCCTTGGACCAGACAGCTCGGGTGTGTTTTGGCGTGTTATGCGCCAATAGGACGAGGGAGGTCAAGAGAGGCTTTGTTGACCTGCGAATAAGAAGGAGCGAGGGGCGTGTTGTGAACACACCCCTGTTGTTAAAAAAGGGTTGTTTTTGAGGACACGAGGAAAAAGACCGGAAAAAAAACCTAGAGAGAGAGAGTAAGAGATAAGAGACCCGGAGAGAGAGAGAAAGAGAAAAAGACCGGAGAAAAAAATCCCCGAGAGAGAGTGAAAAAGACGATGAACGCCGGTGGCGTTTAGCATGAGTATATGAACTGACCACACAGGCTTGGCATTTAATCTGGATTTATATTACTTCATTTACAAATTGTTAGCAAATAAAGTTTGCTTTTATTTGTATATTAAGCTGTAAAGATTTGTTTATTGATGGATAGCTACTCACGACGTTACAGTACAGATATTTCCACATCTACCTCTACCCAAAATTCAAAGAGCGATTTATTACAAAATTGCCTTTAAATTTTTCACTGGATGTGAAATCTATGAAGATTTCTTCTTCGGAAGTTGAGAGCCCTTCTGGAGTATCTTGAAATAGATCCCTAATCCACTCGTAACTTGCTACTAAGCTGTCTTCATCCAGAAAATACTTTTTAAAATTCTTTGCCAACATAGCTAAATGATTTTACATGTTTTAAAAACAACTTTCACATGTTGTTCTACAGATTTGTAAGTTTTAACACATATCGAGCTGGGGCTTTTTTTCCCTTCATTTACTTCAGTAGTGGTAAATCCAAAATTTAAGTATTTTTGAGAATATCGCCTTGATTTAATTTTCGGAACCATGGTCGTTCGTCTGTGTACTTGTTGATTCTTTATTATCATCGAATGTTTGCTTACGACTTAAAAATGTATGTATGATTTTGTTTTAATCTACTGCCGTAAATACTTAATTACCGTGAATTACAATTAGCGTGCAAATTTAAAGAAAATGTACATTCAAGCTAGATTCGGTAGCTATGGGAGTATCGAGTCGACCAAAACTGACTGGAATTGTACGAGGAAAAGCATTTTTACATGTTTTGCGCAGACGTCCGATAGGTTGCCCAGACTCACGCAAACGTACCCTATAATGCCAGATGTGATGGATATGATAGAGAGCAACATTGAATAGACTATTTTTCTAATGACATTTGAACTTTGAGAAATGAATGCTGAAGGAAATAAATCTTTAATTAAATATATCATTTTGCGATCTGTTCCAATTTATAAATTAGAGAAAGAAAAATAACATAATAGTAAGTAATATATATTTTAAGTAATTTTCTTAAAATATATATTACTTAAAAGTTACATATACACAAAATTTGATATACTTATCGTATTAATTTGAACGTTTTTTAGTTAAGATCGTATTGTAACTGTAGCGTCTCTCTCTCAAAGTGCATTTTTATTGCAGTAAATACATTATTGTTGTACAGGGGGGGGGCGACAAAAATTATGATTGAAAATTGGGTCGCCAGAATTGAAAGTTTGAGAAACACTGACTTAGAACGATTACGTCTATTCAATCGCTCTGACTTCTTCGCTAACTAATCCAGATTTATTCTTAAGTGACAGATCGTCAATTTAAATGAAACAATTATCTGTTTCTAAATATCTGCGAATCATTTCAAATTTGAGTAATTACTGCTCCACTAGCAGTCTACACTATATCTCCTTCTAAACTGAAAGCTTAGACTTTATATACTAGCAGGGCCGGCGCTAGCAGTTCCGCAGCCCCAGTCAAAGAAGTAAATTGCCACCCGTTTATAACAAAAATTAAAAGAGATAACCTAAACCTTTCCCACGTTTAATGATAAAATAAAACATGAGTAAAAATATTGCTATCAATAATGTTGAAATTTTTATTAGCAAAAAATAATGATTTATTAACTTATGTTTTTGGCACTAAATTAAAATTAGGGTTGCACACAAAAAAAGAAGAGTCATTTCTAGTGTATAATTATAAAAAAAAAGATATTAAAAAAATACTAAAACAAATTATAGAACCACTAAATATTAAAAATTATTTTAAACCGAGAGTTAAACTCTTAAAAGTGTTTCTTTCTCCCTTTTAATTCTGAGATTTATTTTATAATTTCTTTAACATTTTAATTTCTTCAGCCAGTTCATGTTCAATGGCTGTTGTTGTCAAGCCGATCCTCGGTAGTTGTAGAGCGTAAAAAATTTCTAATTAATTTTAATTTGGAGAAACTCCTTTTCCACATTCCACACTTGAGAGAGTAAGCAATATCCTTAAAACGATACCGAGATTTGGATCAAAATCCAGGCTCGATAAGAAATTTAAAATCTCGATTGGACTTTTTTATTTAGCGAAGCTAAAACCGCTACTATCGCCAGGTCCAGCGCGTTTATATCTGATGGAATTCCCATCAGTTAACACTGCTTCTAGATCTTTACAATACTTAAGTTCGTCGTTTGGAGGAGTATCTTTTAAATCACAAATATTGTATAAAAATTGGAAATAGTTGCTGTCGGTACTGATCAAATCAAACCTGGATTCAAATGCAATGATAGTTTATCTAATGTGAAAAAATAAACTCTGCCTTATATTTCAAAGTAGGATCTTCTCTCGAATAATCTCGTGCCTTAAATTAAAAGTAAAGAAAATCCATATATGCACGCCGCAAGTTTTTTTGTATAATTAATAAATAAGAAAATTCTCAACTTTATGTGTTTTTGGCCATAAGATATCGAAAAATTAAAATATCGATTCTTTTTAAAAGATATTTTATTTATCGGTGCATGAAAGTACATTTTTCATTTTGTTTTATTAAAAATTTTTCCTCTTTGTCATTTCCGTTCATATTAGTCTGGCAGCATTAGATGGAGTTAAGCTGCTATCGCGGGGAGTCCCCCTGTCAGAGACGGGAGATAGCTCGGGACTTCCAATCATTATAAAGCTAATTAAAGTATCCCATGCAGACGCCGTCTCCCTTCATGTTTCTATATCATATCATAAGTTTAAAAAGTATTTAAAGTGAGAATATATCACAGTGTCACTAGGCATTTTTACTTATTTATCTACCCTGTCAGGGAGAGAGAGATAGTAATAAAGGGAGAAACTGGGAATCTGGTGCAGCAAAAAGGAAAAGAAAAACGGAAAAATCTTAAAATCTGGTTATGTCCTACCAGATTTTAAGTTTAGGTATGATGAAATTTTTTGGTCAGACTGAATCTAGTAGTACAGAATAAAACTAATCGGTTCCTTCAACTTCTTAACAACATTTATCGGTATCCGTATCTCCGTTGAAAAATGGAAGTTATTCCAGATGCACCGACTATTGATACCGAATGACAAAAATCAGAAATAGAAATAGGATCAAAAGCTTGACAATCTTGATTTGATGCTGAGATTCCTGTGTCCACTTTGAGTAACGTAAGTCACAATAAAGAAGAAATTGAGATTAGTTCTTCGTCTGAGAACAGAGATGCTAGTGATGTAGTGAAACAAGTACTTTCCAGTTTTGATCAGGGACTGGGTACGTTTCCCATCACAGATGCTTACCAGACTTGACATAGTTTAAAGCGGTCTAACACAGCAGTTAAATAACAGTGATGAATATTATCCTAAAGATGAGGATCGTAGACACTCTTTTCCATTTTTCATTTCTCAAGAAAATTAAATAATGGTGATTCTTAACATCGACGCTGGTTGGTTTATTCAAGTTCTAGAACTAAAAATTTCTATTTCTCCTGCAGACTATTTGTCAATTCACTAACTCAAATGGTATATGAAGGGTGCTGTGTTTAGAAACACTTAAAAGTATAGTATTTTACCCAGACATCAGAATACTAAAGAACATATGGCCTATATGTCCCAATACATAACATTAGATAAGAAAGAAGAAGCATTAGACCGAGAAAACGAAAGGCGAATCCTTGAATAAAAAAAACATAAACACAATTTGTTTGAGAGATTAATTTATATCATAGATTTCTTAGCCTATCGTAGTCTGGCTTTTAGAGGTCACAGAGAATCTCTCAAAACAAAGACACTAAGAATTCTGGAAACTTCATAGACTTATTTAAATTGATATCTAAATATGATATTACCCTACGGGAACACATAAATCGCATTGTTAATAAACAACTTGCACACCACTGTCTAAGCTACGATATTCAAAACGAATTTAACACAATCATGTCAAGTGATTGGTAAGATAAAAGAGGCAAAATATATTATTCTTTTATACTCGATTACAGGAGAATTTATAACAAATGTCGATCATTTTAAAATATTGTAGTAAATCTACTGGAAGTGTAGAAGAAAACTTGATCGAAATTTTTGTGGTCACTGAAAGGACTGGAGAGTATCTGACCAATGCAATACTGGAAGAGCTAGAAAAAATTGGCTTAGATATTCCGAACTGTTGTGGACAAGGGTATGACAATGGTAGGCATAACTATTGGGGAGTTAAAACTCTTAATATTAAATATGAATCCCAGGGGATTTTTCACACCTTGCGGTTGTCATAGCTGGAATCTGTTATTCGTAGACGCCGCTAATTCGTCAGTGGCAACCAAAAGATTTTTTTTTGTAGCTATTTTTAAGTTCCAGCAAACGCTGGAAAATTATCAAAGATAAATTAAAGCTTACTATTAAGCCATTATCAGACACAAGGCGGGAAAGCAGAATCGAGGTGGAGAAAGTCGCATTAATGCAATTTGATCATGTTGAATGCATAGACAATTTTAAAAACCAAACAAAACAATCCGACACACTCAGTGATTTTGATTCCGTTTTAAATGAAATGTTCAGTCTGGAATTTATAGTATCATTGTATGAATGATATTGTAGCGTCGTGAGAAGGTAGCGTAAAAAGCACACACAACAAGTCGTGGGAGTAAAGAAAAATACTTTTAATTTTTTCTCCAACAGGGTAATTAATTTAAAGTATGAATTTAATTGTCTCTGTGCCTTGCCAGTATGATAGCCCCATTTTTGACGTCGATTTCTCCACTGCTTGTCTCGGTATTGTCCGCAAGGAGTTTTTATTCTCATCCAGGACTTCTGGTCAGCATCACGGTCAAACCTCAGAGAAACTTTTTTTCCTCCTCCTTCAGAAAATGACCAGTTCTCATTTTATCGGTCTTTTTCTTTTCTTTTCTCCCCTTGTTCTGTTTCCCCAGACCTTTTTAAACATCAGGGACAGTCCATTTCACACTTTCTCATTGGTGGGACCATATGAGTCGATCCTTGATCTTCAACTCATTAGAGCACCATTGGCGCAGAATTCGCAAATCGTCCTCTCCCCTGGTTTCTTCACAAACCTGCAGGTGTTGGACACATGCTCCGACTGACAAGCCCTTCCGGCCAACTGTCTCGCTCCTTTATCACCTTTGATGACAATTTGCCATTGTATATGCAAGGCGACAGTCAGCTGCATCGGAAACGATCTCGTCCACAGTAGTATGGCCGGATTATTGTACGTCCAGACTCTAAATAAGGATAAAGAACCCCAGCTGTGCGAGCACTAAAACTCATTCTAGTATTTTCCTGAAAGAGTGAAACTCGTTTCGAAACGGGGGCGTCACAGTATGAGTTATTGGCGCGTGTTAATTCATAAGTATATTATGGCAATATTTACAAGTCCATTTATGCATTACTCTTGAAATGTGCATACATTTTGTAGCTGGATCTAAGTGTATCGTCAAACTGGGTTCGGAAAATGCTTGTCTGACGCTCGTAGGTCTGTTGAGAAAAGCAGTTATGATTTGCCGAAAAAAATTTTAAAATAAAAGGGTAGCCAAATAAAAAAGAATGCTTGATTATGAAGGTGGAGATCAACCTGTAGGTGTTTGTCAAAAGCCTGTACGAAATATACTTTTTTATTAGCATGATTGATTCTGTGATAAGCAGTATGGATTCAAGATTTATGTCTTAAAATCAATATTTTGAAAAATTTGGTTTTCTCTACCACTTAAACAAGTTAAAAAAACATTTCAAAAGAGCTAATACTGAAAAACTGTCAAGATTTACACACAGTTCTGCAAGTAAGTTGGAGCACTTCTTCTAACCTTACGAATTATGTGAAGAATTACAAAATATGATCCCAACACCATTACAGATGTGAAACATCTGCTCCTATTTGTCATAGAAAACGATTTGAAAGTAATTTTCCCAAATATTTGCATTGTCTTTCGAATTGTGTTAGTAATGCCTGTAAGTACCGCTTCTGCTGACAGGAGCTTTTCAAAATCAAAACTGATAAAAAATATTTAAGGAATACAATTGGTCAGGAAAGAATTTCAGCTTTGGTGTTTTAATCTATTGAATCATATATATAATTTAAGATAAACTGCGAACCACAATCATTATGGATTTCAGCAAAATTGAAGTAGAAAATTTCAGTTTCCTTAATTCCCCCACCCCTTTTTTTCTTCTTTCAATTATTATTATTTTTTTTGAGTCAAAGATATGTTTGGTTTTCTTCTTTATGAATCAATTTTTTTTATTCTATAAACCCTCTTCTTATGCCATCAGATGGCCTCGCGAAATGTACCTTGCCCCCATCAAATCAGGTCTCACGCCACCACTGTATAAAGTAAAGACTTCTCCAGAAAGTCTGAAGGGCTGCAGTGACCCAGTGGTCAAGGTATCGGACCATGGCTGGTATTTCATGAGTTCGAGCCCAGTACCACTAAAGACCCGCCGTGTAGGGCAGCGATGCACGCTAAATCTGTCAAGAGCTGAAACGTCATCCCATTAGTGTGGTAGTTAGGAGAGGGGGTGCCAGCTTAGGTGTCGTCCACGTCACTTGATCATGGTTCAAAATTACATGGTCTGTCGCCAAAAGCCCATTTGTAGCTGAACATTGCGACGTTAACATTCACCCAGAAAGTCTGAGCTAGGAATTTTGAAAAATTCACATTATTTTCAGACTTACTTACAAATGAAATCATTATTAGCGTTTTTTCCTTAAAACTCCTCTCCTCTGTTATAGTAAAATATGGATACATCCCCTTCTAACGCCCATATTCACCGCTAATCTGACCGCCGGCTAGAGGAAGGAAACCGGTGTTTCACCTAAAGCGTTATTCACCATCGCAAGTTAATAACTTAACTCCGTTTCTTGTTAAAAATTCCTTACCTATGGTCACAGCCGGGTTAGTTTTAAACGTACGTGCGCAGTAAGCGATTTTTCGAATGTTCACGTTTTCGTGCAAGTTTTGAAGTAGTTTGAGTTTGGATAGATTTTTAGTTTACGATGAATACAATTCAGAAAGTCTCCACAGTTACTCAATTAGATTTTTTAGAAAAACTGGAAACCATAAAAGTCAGAAAATTGTATTATATGTAAGTGCGGCTTCATCAAAGCCAACATTAACTCTTTTTCGTATTGCGTAAAATAAATTCTGTTGGCATTCATTTTAAACAGATAACAATACACGAGGTTAAAAACAAGCTAACACGAGGCGAAGATAGAAATTGTAGCTCCAGCCGGAAGTCACGGGGTTTATTTCGACCAATGGGAATCAACCAGTAAATCCAAGTTAAGAAACTCAGAGTCAAGTAACTGGAGGTCGAAAAAGAACAGTGAATTGGAGTTCTAACCTGGGGTTGACTGCCGGCTACTTCATTCCAGGTTTCATCGCTGGGTCAGGTTAGCGGTGAATACGAGCGTTAGATGTATATTTCAAAACTTCTACTCCAGCCTCAGTACAGATGTCTAAGCTATACACCATCAAAATATTATAATAATAAAAGCATTTTCATGAAAGGAGAATGTTTTGAAAAAATGTTCATTCTATGTTCATTTTTGTCAAAATATTGCACTTAAATAATTTTTATTGTTATAATATTCTTAAAACAATTATATATATATATATATATATATATATATATATATTAATCTAAGTGACTCTAAATATCATAAATATTATCCATTTATACGCTTTTGCAAAATCACGGTTCCGAACGTAGTCGGATACCTTAACACTCCGATATCAAATTAGTTCCAAGGATGTAATAAATGAATTTTATTTTTGCTCTTCAAGGTCTCTGTACGCAGAACTATTCAGCAAACCTTGCAAAAAGAGATAAATATAAAGTTTAAAATTTAATAATATAGGTCCCAAACTTTAAAGTTGAATGTTTAGAAAAATCTGTCTTGTTTAAATGTTAAAAAAAACAATCGAAATTTTAAATCAATATTTCTTGTAAGTGAAATCCTTACCGAGAAGAGATTAATTACTTACGAAATTACAAATGACTGTTACCCAATAGACATAGACAAAAATTCAATTATATTTAAAAAAATTGAAAGAATTTTTTTTTCTATAATAACGTTATTTTCAAAAAGCCAATCTTTGTTACGTTATGAAACATTTTTTTAAGTACGAAAACTTAAACACAAAAAAAAATACATGTTAATGATTTATTTTCAATATCTTATCATGTAAATATAATTAATGATAATCTAATTTTAATCTGAAGAGCTTTTTGAGTTAGCATTAGCAGCATGCTTTATAGAAGCTGGGAAAAAAAAAACTTTATTTTCATTATTCCGTTAAAACACCTAAAAATTCCTAAATATCCAAGAAAACAACGCTCTTTTAAACAAATACCACTATCATTTTTGAAATTAAGCAAGCGTCAATTACGAACATTAAGTCAATTAACATGTGGAAATTGTCTACAAATATGTTTAGATAATTATACAGCTAAAGGACTGTTCATCGCATCCATTACATGAAAACTGTATGAAATTACCGTGAAATATTTGTGAGCGCATTTAGACTGCTATATGTATTTATATATTAACGAACACAAATACACTAAAACAGAAGATATAAGAAAACTATTAAGAATAATTTTTGCAATTTATCCAAAACTTTTTTGCAACTTTCCCAAAGAAGGCGTAATTCGATAAGCACGGATGGAAATCCATCGTAGGCAACTCATTCCTTTTTCAGTAGAAACACCCGATCAACCGAAATTACGCGAAAGTGATATTGAGGACAATAAACCGCTATACTATCTGAATTTCAAAGAATAGCTTGGAATCACAGAGGTAAACGAAAGCTAATTAACAAAGCAGTCTCCATCTAGAAGTGAATGACCAAGCCCGATTTGTGAGTGGAGGAACACAGATTCTAGCACAAAACTAACTTCCCCTCCGACCTTCCAAGATGAACATTCCCGTCATTCCAAAGTGGTGTCTACTTGTAAAAAAAAGGGGCATGCCCCTTTTTTTTACAAGTAGTTCTTATCAGGGCCGGCTCTACCAGTTTTGCCGCCCGGGACAAAAATGGAAAATACCGCACCTCTCTCTATATATAAGTATTATTTTAAGAGCTCACAGGACTCTCTTAAATTGCAAACTTTTGAATTATTGCAAAAAAATATATGTTACACCCTTAATATTTCTATTTTGGTACAAAAATTGTGTTGATACGGTTAAAACTTACGAAGTTATTGAGAAATAAGTGGTGAATTTTTAAACGAAAACCCTATCTCTTCCTTTATTTTTAACTTCATTTTCTGTAAAATAAAAAAAAAATTGCTTCCGCGCAGGATTTCTCAGAAACTATTTATGATATTAATTTTATATTTTATACACGTGTTAAAAATAAGGCTCCTCATAACTTATACATCAATTTTCAAATAAATAAATAATATAATTTTTTATTTGAATTTTAGTTACTTCTTTCTTAAAATTTATTGTTATAATTGTATTTAAATATATATATATATATATATATATATATATATATATATATATATATATATTCCTCTAAATCTCTTAACAGCTAATATACACTGGTGTGCAAAACTTAAGCAACAATGTAAAAAATAAGCAGATAACCATGAAATTGCAGAAAAGGAGGTCTGGAGATCAGTACAGTGAACACGTAAGTCAGGAACGAAACGTCAGAAGCGACGTGACCGTACGCAAAACGCGTGATGTCGGCGCGTGCTGCTCAACAGTAAAATAAAAGGAAGGACGCTGACGCAATTCAACATATTCGCTGCAAGTGCCAGTGAGTCAGATCGTGAAATATAGCTAGAAGAAATCACCTGGATGACTTCACACGTGGAAGAATGATCAGAAAGCTGGAGGATGGCGTACCATCACCAGTGCAGCTGCAGAGTTCGGAATCAACAAAAGTGTCGTTTCGCGCGCTTAGAAAGCGTTCCAAACCAAAGGTACAGCTGTTAGAAAGGTTGGTGGTGGTCGTCCGAGGACGACAACTGCAGGGGATGACCGATATATCATCCTGCAGGTGAAAAGAGGCCGACGGCAGACAGCAAGCGTCATTGCTCAGCAACTCTCTACAGTAACGGGGCGACAAGTGTCGCGGTTTACTGTGGCCAGACGCCTTCACAAAGGGGGCCTATTCGCCCGCCGTCCTGAACGCTGCTTCCCGTTGAAAGTTGACCACCGACGCCACCGTTTACAGTGGTGCAGAGACCACAAAAACTGGACAACTGTCAATGGAGTCGTGTCCTCTTTACGGATGAGAGTCGGTTCAGTACCAGAAGCGATTCTCAACGCGCTTTGATTTGGAGAGAGATCGGAACACGGTTTTATACCAGTAACATCAAGGAAAGATACCATTACGGTGGTCCTGGAGTTCTTGTCTGGGGAGGCATTATGCTGAAAGGTTGAACTGAGCTCCACATTTTCGATAGAGGGTCTGTAACCGGGGAATCGCTATTGTGAGGAGATATTCTTCCCCATGTGCGTCTGTTCCGAGTGCCATTGGCCCAGACTTCATTTTTATGGATGACAATGCACGGCCACATCGAACTCTTGCTGTTGAGGAGCTGCTGGAAAGTGAAGATATCACTCGAATGGATTGGCCAGCGTACTCCCCAGATTTAAATCCCATCGAACATGTGTGGGATGCTTTGGGGGAGACGTATTGCAGCACGCTTACATCATCCGGAGACCACCCAACAACTCAAACAGATGCTGATTGAAGAATGGGCACTCTTACCGCAAGAAATGTTGCACCAGCTGGTTCTGAGTATGCGGAGACGGTGTGAAGCAACCATTGCAGTGAGGAGGCATATCCCATATTAAGGAACATCTGCTTGTTGTTCTTCCTGTTGGATAGACCATCATGAGCCACGACACTATGCGTTCAATAAAGCTTGTTTTTGTTTGATTCCATTCCGTATGCATTGTATTCCTTTTTCAGCGCCGATGCTTTCGTCATCGTTTACATACATAATACTCTCCGTCATTTCTGAATTTCATGTCTCTCAGATGATTTTTCGTGAAGATATGGCAATAAACCCACCTGTTGCTTAAGTTTTGCACAACAGTGTAACTTCAAAAGTGAACATTTTTATGCCAAGCACAGTTAATTTGTAAATTTTGATCAATTTCGTTCTTCAGAATCCTGCGCGGTGTAAAATACCGATTTTCATATTTTTGAAAAATTGTCCAATTTTTACTTCCTTAAAAGTTTTTTTAAATTTTTTTCTCAAACTCTCTGAAAATTTGAGAAGTATTGTAAATACATATGATTATCATCTGGTAAAAATTTCAAATTATTGTTTTGTTTTATTGTTAAGTTACATTGGCTTGAAGAAGGATGTTTTTTTCGAGAGCGCAGATATCGGTTAGGAGTCCTGTGAGCCCTTAATTTTTAAAAAATTCAAAATAATTTGAAAATTAAGGACACATAATCAATTGTTATTACTTCAAATGAGTTAAATAAAAGAGAAGGAATCATCTGTTTAAGCAGGCCAATTTCTTAGAAAAATAGTCTACTAATATTGGGGATCACAAGCGTTTGTTTTAATTTATAAAAACTTCACTGAAGATTAAAAGAAAACATCTCCTATGGCTCTCTTATCTACCAGTACCCTTGTCCTCTTTTGGATAGCTGAACCGGACATCATATGGTTAAAAGGATTGCCCGTTGAGACTTTACTCTGCAGTGGGGAGAGAGTTATTATGATTATTTCATGATTTGATATATAATCCTACCTCGAACCCTTCAAGTTTCAACATAAAACAAAACTGTCATTAAACATACAGAGTACAAAATAAAAAAATAAGATACGTTAAATGAAATACCAAATTCACACCTAATAATATTTCAGAAAATATATCAAATTTTTTAGAAACAAAAGATCTATTTTTCAAAATTGATCTAAATGCCACCCCTGGTCTGGTTTTCCGGCCCTAGAGCCGCCCCTATTCTTGTAGTACATGAGCTTTCTTTACTTTCTATTACGAGAGGTGATGTATTTTAATTTTAGAGAAGGTCGGTCGCACTATATGGAACATATTTTGATAGGTAATTTTTTATCTATAAATGCATTTATCCACAGAAAATAAGGCTTATATCTGATAGCTTTGATTCGTGGCAATAGCTCTAGCTCAAATTTTCCATGAAAGTAAACTTTTCTAAGTACTGCCATGCCAATTTTACTCCATTCGGCTTGAACTGTTTTCCAAAGTCCTTTTAAGAGTTTTTGGATGCCTTTTTCCTAATGCTCGTTTTAAAAACTGAAAGCACGAATGTCCATTAGAGAAGTGCCAGGTGATTTTTTACAGGTATTTCATTAAATGGGATACACTTTATGCAGATTATGATTATTGGTTTCCTAAAAATTGACTAGAGGATTTTTTTCCCCTCAGAAGCTCAACTTTATTAATATCCTTCCAATATAAGGCTTGAATTTTTCTTCTTGAAAAAATTGGTTTTAAAATGTTCAGTTAAATGCTAATAGTACAGTGAATTAACTTTGGTTTACTAGAACCTTTTTTTTTTATTTTTAACCCATTATTCTATTTAGAGGACCGCTGAAAAATATATGGAAATTATTATTTGTATGATTTGGATATGTCGACAGTTCGAACATGTAAGGATATGTATTGGCTTCCTCTGGAAATTTTGCTTTTTCATCGCATTTATCGGCGCTGTTTGCACCATCTCTTTGAAGTTGCAGAATTCTTGAAACTGGACACTAGGCTGGGCATTTTTTGTGATATTACTCTTTCGCTATGATCATATTGGTTAATCACAGCGATATTGTTCTTGGTAAGTTTTTGCAAGTTATTTTTTATCTCTCCCATAAATAGGACAGTGGGATGTTACGTATGCAATTGGCATGTTCTTTCACTTTATATAACGAAGAGTAAAAAAGAAAAAAAAATAATAATTTTGCTTTTAGTGTTTCACCCTTGCTTAGTTACGTCAGTGCATAGGCTTCTGTAGTTAAATGAAGCATTAAAACTATTAAATAGCTTAGATTCAGATGAGATGCCCCATCCTTCTAACTTCCTGATTTCACCCCTTGTGAGTTCAAATAGTTCTTGAACTGGCATGTCAGTTGCAGGGTCTTCGATTTCAATTTCTATATCTTAAATTGCATCGCAAGCTCAGTTAAAAAATATGACTAAAAATGGATTCCAGAAGTGTTTCGATGAACTTTACAAGCAAATGCAAAAATGTACTGTTGATTAAGTGCCATATTTCGAAGGTGGATGTGTTTCAACAACTTAATTAGTTATAATTTTTAAGTTACAGACTCAGCCGGGAACTTTTGAATCCTACTACGTATACAGCATTTTACAAGTGCTATTATATTAGGTGTAATACGAGGGTTGGGACAAAATATATGACAAATATTTCTTTTTTCTTGAAGATACTAGTCCAGTTGTAAAATGTGGCATATGCAGACGAAAGGACAAGGTGTTAACTACATGTGTGGAAAATGAATAGCACTGAAATATCGTAACACACTAATTAATTACGGTAGTTTACAGGGCAATATGGCCTTCACTGTGCAAAAGAGTGACAACACAGTACACATAAATTTGACATGATAAACCTAGGCCTAAATACCCTCAATTAAGTTCCCTACTACTGTCACCGAATTGATGTGGGAGGCGCTGAATACCATCAGCGTCAGCATTTGCTGCACCATGTTGCTCAACAGTGGTTGACATACGACCTTGTTGAAGCTTTCCTACCCACCGTGCTACTGTACATTATGGTAGAGCATTATTTCCAAGGGCTTCCACTAATTCACTGTGAAATTCAATCGCATTTTTCCCTTGGAGGACAGTTATTTTGATCTAAGCGCGCCGCTCAGCACGTTTACTTCCCTCGCACACGACACTCACCAGCTGACTGATTTCACAGCCCTCGCTGCGCTACTAACAACTATCACAGATACATCTTTTGTTCTGCATACACACTATGCCTGGAGAACTTCCACATGACATATATACGTTTGTGATCCGTTCACTTATCTATAAGAAAAAAATAGTTGCCATGGCTTATGCCCCAAACCTCGTATTTGAATCCTGCTGTCTCAATTCCAGTTCTATGCTTTCCATTATTTTTGGAAAGAATTACTTCGTAGTAATTTTTGTGTAGTTACAGACAATAAAAAAAGTGAATTAATATATTCTGCATATAAATAGATGTTCTAGTAGAGCTTTTTCACTAAGGAAAATTAGCGAACTAGTCTAGGATAGCACCTTTCAATTTTTCCACGAAGCATTTCAAAGTCTGTAAAGGGCTAAATGAGAGACCTTAGTAAATAATAGTAAACGAAAGGACCCTTTCTGCATTATTGAATTTAATCGACAAGAATTCCTTTCTTCAAAATCATTGGAAAATGCTATAACCAACAGGAAAAAAAATCAACAAGTGGGCTAACAATCAATTGGCTTTATATGCGATGGATAAAACTTGAAAGGTCAAATCCAAGCAGCATTAAGATTAAATGTAATTTTGACGAAGATGATACCTTTCATGCAATTGGTGTAAAAAAGAAATAGGTAGGCTAGGAATTTTAAAAAATGTAACTCAACCAATATTATTACAAAACAGCAGAATTTTTTTTTAAAGACATCACGAGTTTATTCATGTATATACCTCCAAATAAACACGACTTTTTTCAGAACACTAAGAACAACACGTTGAGATCAAAAACTTACATTTAAATAACTCGGAAGATGTTTGTTATGATGAATAAACATAAAACTAATGACAACAAATTTTGCTGTATTACTTATACATAGATGCTAAAAGATATAAGTCCTAAAAATTTTAAGATACTGTCATTGTTCCAATAAATACTAACTTTACTATCTACACATTCTGTATATATCTGGTTTTTGCAGAGATAACACTTAGCAAAAAAGACTTTATATACTTTTCTGATCAAATTAATAAACCAAGAACTTTAAAAAATAATGTATAAAAAAAATCTTTTTCTTCAATTTTTTGTTTTTTAGACTTAACCGCATTGACTCATATATTTCTGTTAATATCACACCGCACAATTTTTTTTAAAAAAATAAATAAATAAAGTTTTAATCAAGACCTGAGTGAGTGAAAAGGACCATTCTTACATTAAAAAAAAAAAAAACATGAACATATGCAGTGCTTCAAATAAGTTTTAAGACTCATCCCAGAGCACATGTTCTAAAAGCACCGTGAGTGTAAATGCTGATGAGTCATAAAAAGTCCATCGTCTGCTGATACACTGCAAACAAGTTGTGCGCATTTAGTTAAGTTTGTAAAAGAAGTCGAGGTATCATTATTGAAGTAAATTTTTTCATGTTGATTTTTTTAAGATGGGGAGAAAATAGGTGTGTGATGAAATTTAAAAGCAAAGCTTGGGAAAGAAAGTGCTTCGAAAACGTACTAACTCATAAAACAAGTTTATGGCGACTTGTTTAAGTAGATCAAATGGTTTTGTGTCCTACAAACGCTTTTTGGATGGAAGAGATATGGTAGAGTATGATCAACGCGTAGTGGAAGACCCATTTCAACTAAGGCACAGGAAATTATTGAGAATGTGTTTTTTGGCAAATGATGGCTGTGGGTCGCTGAAATTGATGGTAGACTCTTTAAACATTAACAAAGTAACGATTGAAACCATTCTGCATGAAGTTTGGGCAAAACGAAAGTGCGTGCTAGATTTGTTCCAAGCACTTTAATCCCTGAAAAAAAGGCAACGAGAAATACACATCCGAGAGATATCATTTCAGCTACTGAAAACGATTCAAACTTCTTGAAGTCTATTGTAATAGGTAAAGAATCCTTGTCTTTCCAATATGATTCTGAAACAATGCGGCAAAGTGTGCAATGGGAGTCACAAAATTGAACTCAACCAAAAAATCAAAGTAAGTTCCATCCAAACTTTAAACAATGTAAATTACATTCTTCGATAGTCAAGGTATTACCCATAAAGAATTTACTCCAACTGGACAAACAATTACAGGTGAGTACTACTTAGCTCTTTTAAAGCGTTCGATGGCCAAACTTCTTTGCATTTGCTCAGAATATTCAACTGAAAGCCATTGGTGTTTGTTGCACGACAATGCACCCAGTCACACCTCCTTTATTGATCGTCGATTTTTCCACTATATTCACTTGATTTAGCACCCTGTGACTACTACTTATTCCCAAAACTTAAAAAAAAGCGTTAAAGGGTGTTATTTTAAAGATATTTATACCATATAAGAAGCTTCCACGCATATTTTTCAGGCCACTCTGCAAAGTGATTTACAACAGGCGTTCGATTTATTAATAAATCGCTGTATTCAAGTGAATTGAAACCGTAGGGGCCAATTTTTAACAAAAGTCAAAAAACTGGAAATTTCGTTCCGTTTCTTTTTACAGACCCCCACTTTGAATACTTATTTGAAGACTTTGCTAAATATATTTTATTACATGATTGTATAAAGCAAATGAAGCCGGATGGGTGGCAGTGTTGGTTAGTCGCTGGCATTCTACGCTATATTTGTGGGTTCGACCCCAGGCAAGAGCTGGATTCTCGTGATGCAAAATATAAAATTAAAAAAAAAAAATCCGCAGCAACTATGTTGTATGATTTTGCGGCATGTTAAAGATCTCTAGAATGCTCGTTTGGCTTAGGTGTGCTCTCGGTTATACAAAGTTCCCAGTACAGTCTCGCATCGTCACAGCTCAGATTCCCTTCTCTGGAGAGGAAAATGAGTGTCAAAATTACACTGCGGCAATCGGCTCTACCTATATGGTGCCACTGTAAAAAGTGACGCCATCTCCCGGTGAATGCTCTAGGTCAGCAATGGCAAAATTACCAACCCGCAGTTCCATTTGAAAGCCAGTGGAAACTAAGAAAAATGTTCAAGCATCACTAATTTTGCTTAGTTTTCAGGAACTCAAACTCTCTTCTGAAG
The DNA here is from genome assembly GCA_019973935.1 of Trichonephila clavipes. Lineage (NCBI taxonomy): Eukaryota > Metazoa > Arthropoda > Arachnida > Araneae > Nephilidae > Trichonephila > Trichonephila clavipes. Next base: position 47,457 of record BMAU01020746.1, on the reverse strand, counting down.
CTCTTAAAGCACAGCATCATTGAGGTGCAGTTAAGGCCAGGACACAGCTTTAGGACAATATTGTGATTCTCGTTATCTAGGGCCTTGATAGGTCAACTGTAGGCCTGAGAGCGTGCTATCCAATTTGGAAACCAGGGTGAGAGAAAGTCTGGGAGTTTCTTCGCTGAAGCATCTGGGTATCCCTTTTTTCAAAAGTGGGATATGTCACGCTTCCAAAAAATGATGTGTAACACATAATCACTTCCATTTGGACGTAGTTGGGATTACTATTGGTCTTTGTCACCCTCAGACGAACCTTCAAAGTAATCATCTTGGGAAAACTTTGTGTTATCAATTTGCGTTTTTCACAGCCAGCCCTTCGTAAGAAGAGAATCGTGATATGCAAGTTAACTTACTATGCATAGGCAAGGTTTTCTAGCTTCAGAAGGAGCTAAGATATGCTCTAGTTAGGCGAGATCATTATTAAAGGTGTAATATTTGACTTACAGAGCTTTGATTATAAATAGAAGGAAATCTTAAAAGTGACGGTTGTTCACTAAGCTTGAATTGTGATGAGATAAAATCAAATAATATGTTTGATTTTAAATTAAAAATAGGATCCAGCTTGTTAGTCAACTAATCGCTTAAATGTTAATGTCATTGTTCTAATTAACTATTTTTATTGAGACGTTCTCTTAAACTTATTAGTTGATATTGCGTCTGATCTTAATGTTGAAATAAATTAGATTTGAATCATGTAAAGTGTTTCTTCCCTTCCTCCCCCCCATCAAGCTGTTCGAGAAAGAGGCACGGGCCTCTTACAACCCTTCATACACAAGATTTTGAAGCCGATATTCAGCGAGGAAAATTCTCAAGATACTTCTCTGTGGAATTGATAAGTGAATAATAACTTTTTAATTATATTGAATCAGATTGTGTGGACGAGAGGATCGAGTTTATATTTTTATGTCAGATTTCATTTTGTAAATAATAAAACTAATATAGCACATAAAAGGTGCAAAATGAAATAAAATGTTTATTTATATTTCAAGAATAATTAATATTAATAAAATTAATATAGTCTCATAAACATAAGATAAACAGATTGTATTATTTTTTTTTCCGTGGATACTTTTCCTTGTATTTGTTTTCTTGTACGTTAGAGAACATTAGAATTTCGGTAGCTTTAATTTAAAAATGCAGTTATTAACTGATTATCATTTTATTTAAAAAAGATAGCCAAAAGTATTAAATAACTTTATTTAAATAATGTAAGGGTTAAAAATAGAATCACATTATATAATTTACATTTCTAATTAAACCGACTTGTATAGCACAAATTACACAGGGAACCAAATCTCTAAGAAGCGAGAAACAACTCTATGCAATTTCTTTTAAAACACTTACTACACCATTGTTGTTGTGTGTTTATTACTGGGATACATATCAAAGACGTGAGATAGATGAACAGACACATATAACACAACCACATAAGAATACAGATTTTATTACAAACGATGATCCCTGCATATAACAAGAAGAGGTGCGCTGCTGTTACTTTCGAGATGGGAATCCATTTCAGGCGAAAGAACTTCTTTCCCGAAGAATATACAACCAAGTCTTACTCGGGATTCGAACCCGAACCCACTCAGTTACAAGCCGAAGATCATAGCTACCATATTAGATGAGCGACTATTACACCATTACTTTTGACATTTAACAGGATCCATGATATCAAGTGCTCTCTTTAATTTATAATGTATTCTATATGGTGAAAATGTAAAACATCATCCGTGTAATTCTCCAGAATCACTTCATTTGGAAATCTTTTGTTTAGATCGCATCTGATGACAGGTAATAGGACTTGGTATATATTTTCTTTCTTTACAAGTTCTTTAAAACTATTGGGAGTTTGCCTCCAAAACTCTTTCATCAGCCCCACATAGTCAAAGTCCTTCCATCCTATCATTATTCTTTCATATATAATAAATTGCAATATATCAATGTAATTTCCTATTGACATGTAGGGCCAAATATTTTTCGAAACATTAAGAAATTCGTTTTGCAATGGCCAAACCAGGTAATACTGGAGAATTTTGGAAGAATATTGTCTCAAAGTTTCTTCTTGTTCATTTTTTTCTAAAAGGGAAAAACATAAACGTATATCATCATACTCTATATATTTGAAATTTATGAAAGTGTTGAACCATCGAACTTTCTGTGTTGGCCTCACTAATGAAAAAAGTGCCCTAAAGTTCAAGGGAACAAGTATATTTGCTTGAAACCTGTAGCTAATCGAAGTTTCGCCAGTGCTGTTTCTCTCATAATTCAAACAAACGAATTCATCAAGACGTGATGAATGAAATTTATGAACATCATTCATTTTTTCGAAAATTGAGATTACATCTTCTGCAAAACCGTAATGACGAGCTAAGTTATAACGTTCAGAAATGGGTAGATTTTTATCGTTGATCAAAGACCTTGCAGTGTTTTTCCTGTCAATTTTACCTTGTGGAGTCCAGCAGATGTAATTTTGAAGCCCTAGAAAATCCAATTTAAAACTATCTTTGTGATATTTCTGCCACCTGTCTATTTCTAAGCAAATGCAACGAATTACAGACATGAGTTCGCTTTTTATAATGTTTGGAAGTGGTAAGCGGGATATCTTCTTTGAAACGATCTCCTCCCACAACGTGGAAGGAAGATCATTTGTTGTGAATCCATATATATTAAAATTAGTGTAATTCTCAGGAAAGGCAAAGTTTCTCGTACACAAAGGTTTTGCGGAGTTTGAGTAGCATATGTTCTTAAGTTCAGAGATAAGCAATCTGTACTTCACTTGATGAGTGGTGTCTGATATTTTTTTGTTTAAAAATGTGCGCAATTCCTTGTCGGGAAAAGCAAATGAGACAGGCCCGTATTTTTTCATGAAACCCTTCACCTCTATATCATTACAAATTCTAACGGCAATCTTGACAAAACTCATTTGCTGCAGTGTTGGCACAACTGGGGCACCGAAAATCATGTTGACGAGTTGTCTTAAGAAAACTGGTTTCGAACAAAATGTTCAAAGGAAATCTGCAAGTAAAACGAGGCAAAATAGAATATTAATAAGCATATCCTCATAGAAATATATATGTAAGGGGGATAATTAAATTAGAATTAAAGTCAAATTTCCTATATAAAACACTTGACTTTTATTTTACATTATATCTTCAAGTATTAAATTAATCACCCAATCATTTCTCCGAAACTGATGACCTAACCACTAAACACTTCTAATCCCAGATCATTATATTTAATAGCCCTATATTTCAGCATTAACTTTCAAGTAACACTAAAAAAATGAGATACTTTACACACATGCGGGCTTAATGGTAAAAACACTTATTAATTGTAATTAAATTACTGTATTGTCATCCAAAATAATCATGTATATAAATTTTCCACTCTATTGAGTGCTTTAAAATGTATTTAATTAACGATTGAAAATTCCACCAAAAAATGAATAATAATATAGAGAGAATGTGAGCTAATAGTAGGAATTGAATGAGTTTTAAAAGCTAAAGAAACAAAAGGATTAGTCATTTTGTTTTTTATATAAATTACGAAAAGAGAAACTTGAGGAAAAACATTGAACTAAGATTTTCTAGGAAATAATGTCTAACATTCCAATACGATAACATCTTTATAGAAAACTTTTACGAAAATATTTACATTAAGGAAAATAAAACTGTAAATCATTTTAAGTGATAGCACATGTGAGTTATCTCCCTTATAATGATACAAAAATCATCAATTAAGAATTATAATTCACACTGCAAATAAAACCTCTTACATATTTAAATAATTTTCGATAAAAATTGCCGAGACCACACACACAAACCTTATATATAAATCTTAAACCATGAAGATATAAAAAAAAAAATTAAAAAAAGATTAAAAAAAAATCCGAGCTAAAGTTGATTATCATGAGAAGTAAATTCTAAAAAGGACATGTGTGAGTTAAATATATATGTAGCTGTTGAAATAAAAAGGAGGGAAAAAATTAAAGTTATTTTAACATTGCGCTCATTTTTTATTAAGAATAATGTGTTAAATATTGCCGCCAACAAAGAAAAAATTATGCGTTACCCTTTTTTATGCCAAAATGTATAATGTATCTTATTCAGTAGGGCGGGGGTGGGCAGAATTTTACATGGCACGGTCTACTTTTAATTTTTTCAAGATGTCGCGGCCCACCATGCGACGTAGTTGTGTTAAGCAACAAAAAAAAAAGAAGCTGAAAACAATATTTGTATTACAACAATAATAAATACAGATTATGTTTATTTGCCTACATAACTACAACAGTAAAAACAGAACTTACTCTTTTAAAGCTACGTTTTAAGTAAAACGCAAAATACAAACATAATAATTATACGTATTAATTTAATAACAAATGATGCATTTTCAAACAATTCACAATGCATCACAAATTAAGAAATTATTTCTTAAAATTAGTTTTTATAGCTAGTCTCAATAGACGACTTAGTCTTCGTATTACCTGTCCCCCACCACGCACAATCTTGAATATACCTCAGTATATTATTATTAACTGCTAATCTTACACTGGATTCTAAGTGTTCGTCTGTGAAACCTGAATGTGTTGTCTTAATTATATTCTTTGTTGAGAGAAAATGTAGATTCTCACAGGTAGGTTTTAAAATTGGGATACTTTACTTCGACCAATAGATTCAAAAGTTATTCTTTACAAATTACGCCCTTTTGAAAGAGAAAACTTCGTTTTCCTCGAGAGATAAAGAAAACATGTAACATACACTTTCTAGAAAAAGTCTGTATTCACCAATAAGAAATCATATAGGAAAGGTAAAATTTAATAGAAATATATATTTTTTTCTAAAAAAAATTCCCGAATTTGTTAACTATTATTTAAATATTGAGCATGCAAGAATTCGTTAATTTGGAATTAAAACTACTTAGGATAGCGGGAGATTTGTAGCAAAATACACAAATAGTAGGAAGAAAAAGTCTGCGTTCACTATTTGAATATTCTTGGTTCTTGGAATTTGTATCAATAGGCAACAGTTTTTGCATTTAATTATCAATTAAAATAGACTAAGAAAATTGTGACGCAATAATTGTTACATTTTTGTGAGATACGAAGCAATTCAAGGACATGGAAAATAAAACAAAGGAAATTAGTACCAGTGACCGTAAAATCAATGTGAAAAGATGGAAAATTCATCGGGATATAGCCAGATCCGTTGGACGGCAGTATTCATCTATTCAGCATGTTATTTATAACTTTAAATCTACAGCAGCTTACATATCCAAACCTCTTTTAAGTCCTCTATCTAAACTCATAATCAGAGAAAAACGAAGTATGACATGAATGGTGAAAAAAAAATCCGTGTTTGTCTCCAACTTAAATAGCAACAGACATTCACGAGCAGTTTTTTAAAAAATTGGGGTGTATACTGCAAGAAAAATCTTGAAAAAGGTTGGATACCATAGTCGAGGGGTTCGCAGAAAGCTTTATATTTCAATGACCAACCGGCTTAAGAGGATAGCTTTTGAAAAATATCATATACATAAGTCTCTTGAGTTTCGGAGAGGACTGCGATATTCTCTGACTGAGGCAAATTTTGTATCTTCGGCATAAAAGGTTTAAATTAGTCTGGAGAAAACCTTGAAGAGCGCTTCAAAATGATTATATAGTACCAACGGTAATGTACGGCGACGATGGAGTCATGGTGTGGGGGTGCATGGCGACGAGCAATGATGTATATATTATCAATTATGAACAAAAATGATTACTTTGATGTCCTAAAAACTATTTAAAGGAAAGTGCCACCAAACTCGGCTTAGGATAATCGTTTCGTTTTCAACACGACAACGATCCTAAGCACACCGCTGAGATTGTGAAACGTTGGCTCTGGTATAATGTCCCAAATCAACTGCACATGGCCCCATAGACATCTGATCTGAATCCTACAGAACACCTATGAGATTTGTTGGAACGCAAGATTCGTCAGCACAATGTATCTAGCAAGGGTATGCTGAAGAGTGTTCTTAAAGACCAAGATAAGTGCTGAAAAAACTCAAGATTTGTTAGTTCAATGCCGAAACGACTTCAGAAGGCTCCCACATGATGAGATTAACCAACCAGCTACTAAATAGCTCATTGTTGTCTTTTTAAATAATTTTTATAGTTACTACACTTAAACACAGTGAACGCAAACTTTGTGATGACCCCCGGGTCACACCTTGAACACCAAGATTAATTTGAGGCAAAGAATCACCAAAAGCCATTTTGAATAATAATATTATTTATTTTTGTTATAATTTCCTCAAAAATCTCTGATAACAAATAATATAATAATGTTACGTCTTCTAAAGGGATTTGCATTTATATTAAATTAAATTACTGAGAATACGATTGATTACTAATCTAGATAAACTCAAGTACGGTTTTACCGAAAAAGGAGATCTGAGAAACACACGTATTCGAATTCTTAATTGTCATTAACTTTAACTAAGCATCTCAAACTGACGTTTCATTTAAGCGTACGTGAATTATATTTACCGCTGGATTTTATCAGCTTTCTGGTACGTCTAGCAGCACGACGTCTTCACGAATCTAATCTCTTTGAATCTTCTAGTTTAGCTTGTAACGTTGTTGGGTCAATAGCTTACCATCATCTATCTTGCTATCTCGCAAGCCTCGACTTAAATACCTTATCTAATTTAAATATCCCAAGCTTCTTTTTGGAGTTGATTGGAAATAAACGCGAATTTATATTTCCCAGAAAGACGCCTAAGAAGATTAGTGGAAAGTTTATGTACAGATTCGTCACAAACCCCTCCAAAAAGAAAACAGGATTTATTCGAAGGTCACAAACGGCCTTAAAATAAATTACGTAACCAATTCCTAGACTTGATTTACACTCCCGACGACTTTAATATATATATCTACCAATCGGATACTAAAAATTCTCCTTCCTTAAGGGAAAGAAAAAAATACGACCAAAAACTACTCTTTAAAGGACGTAACATTTACAGAATTAAATATCCCTACACCACGTCCATATGGCAAAGAGGCGAGGGAAAAACCACCTAAGTGGAAAAACCTGCCTGCGTGGTTTCCTTAACTACTTAAATATTATAACACTTATTCAGACTTGCATCTTGCTTCTTTTGTGGAACAATGTTCAGGGTCAGCTACCTTGAAATGAGAATTTCTTTGTGTGAAAAACAAACATCTATAATACATACAGATTCCTTCATTTTTTACATAACATTTTCATATATATCAATTGAAGCATCTGGTTCCTTAACATTCCCATTCCATATATACTGCCCTTGTTAGTATTAATTTTTAGCTCTACCTAATTACGCCTCATCCCCAAGTCACCAGATGTAAGATAAAACATACACATATATATACATACAATTTCAAACATTTTTCAAATAACGATAAAACAAACAACCAAAGGATTTGTCGCATCTTAGTGAAGTCATACATAGAAGTAAACAAATGCATGCTTACAAATGTTTTCTCCGTATTTATACAAAAAATTAACACAAAAGCTGATTTTTCTCATCAAGAAAAAACACACTCATTGTAGTGTCCACATTTGCTTGGCTTTTTAAATTAAAAATCCGCCCGTGACTTACTTCATTGCAATAATTCTTCCGACCACTTGTTCGAAAGGTGAAAATAAAGAAACGATAAACCTGATAATTTTCTTTGCCCTTTATTCGCTCCTATCCACTGGATCTCCGTCTAAGGCTTCCATACTGAGGCTCCTTCTCCTGATGTTGTTCTGTGGAATACTTGCTAATCCACTGTTCCTCCGCTATTCTGGAAATCCTTCGGGTTGTCTTCCTCGGCTGCGTAGGTAGTATGGACAAGGTCTCAATGCTGTCGTCTGTTTCGACCGCACAGTTCTCCTCTCAGCTGCCCTGTTGGTTCCGTCTTTAGTTGTCTTTGTCTCCCGTGCCTTGTTGTATTGTCCGCTTCCTTCGTGCCTGCTCGCTACTGTAGGTGACTTGTCCTGCCTGGAATCTTGTTGACGAGAAGGACCTGCAATGGGCTGTGATCCCTGGGAGGGGCTATTAGGTTTTCTATATTTATGATTACAAGATGAAACCAAGAACGGAATTGCTCTTTTTATGCCCTGTTTTGGTTCAGGGGTTGGTCTTTTCTGGTCCCTATGTTCGGACCCCTGCAGAGAACGTTTTATGAAAATTTTGTATCTTTTTACATTCTTCGTGTCCCCTGATCCTTTTGACTCTACTTTACGTTTCAATCTCGGATCCTCCCATCCGGCATTACCCTTATTTGATTTATGACCGTTATTCTGCTCACTCGAGGTATTCCTAGATCCTTTGAATTTTCTTGGTTGCAATCTACTTGACCTATCACTCGACCTCTGTCCTTCATACAGTGTCTCAACATGATTGTCCGAACTAATCGTGTCGGATTGTCGTGGACGGTACACCCGCAACTGGTCCATATTAACTGTTACCTTTTTAAACATCTTTAAAATAATTAAATTGTTATTCCGAACCTCCAACACTCTATATGGCCCTTCAGACTTAGGCATAAACTTTCCAACCACTCTTCTACCCGCAGCACTTACAAAATGAGTTTGTACCAACACCAAATTATTTATTTTGATGTTAACTTCCATCCTTTTCCGATTATAATATTTTTCCCAATGTTTGTGTTGTTTCCGCCTATTCTGCCTTGCTTCATCGAATAATTTCTCAATGTTTCTTCCTACATATTCAGCACCCTCTGTGACATTTATTAATTTACTAAAAGGTGTTATAATCTGTCTTCCTAAGAATAACTCAGCCGGAGTTTTATTTGTTGTTTCGTTCACTGAAGTGCGCAGCGCGAAAGAAAAATTAATGAAGAAATCAGTCCCAGTTTTCGTGATTTTCTTTTACAAAACAGGTTATCATCTGGACTAAATTGCGATTAACTATTTTCGTTAAATTCGCCTGTGGCCTGTATGTTACCGTTTTCATATGCTTTATGTCCAACCTGTGACTTAAGTGTTCAAATACCTCTGAAATAAATTGGGGGCCGTTATCACTAATTAAAGAAATCGGAGCTCCGTAACGGGAGATATAATTCTCAAAAAAGGCGTTAGCTATGGCCTGGGCCGAAGCTTTTCGTAAAGGAATAAGCTCACTCCACTTAGTGAAATGATCAGTTATTACTAATACAAATCTATATCTTTCGAGTCGGGATGTGGGGTAGGGGCCTAATAGGTCTAATGTTACAATTTCATTGGGGTAATTCGATACTATCCGAATTATACGACCAGCTGGCAGCGCGTTTTTGTAATTAAATTTTTAAAACCTGTCACAGGTTGAAACATATTCAAATATATATTTCCTCATATATGGAAAATAACATGTGTCTCGTAATTTTATATAGGTCTTCCTCGTTCCTAGATGATCTGCTAATGGCAGATCATGAAATTCTTTCATTATTGTTTCGCGAAGCGATCTAGGAATATACACTCTTAGTTCTCTAAGAGTTGTATAATGTTTCGCGTATAAGAGTAGACCATCTATAAGTTTAAAATCCTCGGACCAACCCTCGCATATAGTCGAATTAACAGAACCGTCGTCTGGGTTTTCTAAATAACGATAAATGTATCCTAGCTCATGATCTTCCCTTTGCTCTCGAATGAATTGTTCTCGTGAGTTTAAAGCTAGGGCTCGAAGAGCTGCGCACGAAATTTGTGATCCATCCAGATTGCCTACTGGATTCCTAGACAAAACGTCCGCGACAACGTTTTGGACCCCGGGCGATGTTCCCATTCTATGTTGAACTCTGATAACTTGAGTGCCCATCCAATCATTCGACTAGGTAAGTTTTTTTCCATTAGTTAGCTTTGTTAATGCCGCGTGATCGGTGATTACTTTCACCGGCAGGGATCCGAAATAAGATTTAAACTTATTTAAGGCCCATATCACCACTGTAACGTCGTGTGTAGCTATCCATCAATAAATAAGGTTACCAGCCTAATATGTAAATAAAAGAAATTTTTTATTAGCTAACAATTTGTTTATGAAGTAATATAAATTCAGATTATATGCCAAGCCGATGAAGTCAATTCATATTCCAATCTCAACGTCACCGGCGTTCATCGTCTTTTTCCACTCCAATCCCGGACTCCTACCCTCTCTCTCCTCTCGTCTCCATCCTTCCTTCTCCTTCCGTCCGTTCTCTCCCGACTTTTTTGTCCTCTTTTCCGACCTTTTTTTCTCTCCTAAAAAAGAACCCTTTTAAACACCAGGGGTGTGTCTACAACACGCCCCTCGTTCCTTCTTATTGTCAGGTCACAAAAGTCTCTCTTGACCTCCCTCGTCCTATTTGCGCATAACACGCCAAAACACACCCGAGCCATCTGGCCCAAGGCGCCATAGTTCCTTGTTCCACATCTGGTCACACTTGTCCATCACGCCACCTGTTCCGAGTATCCCCTTCACACAACACTAGAAAAGACGACATTATTATTTTAAGATAGGCTTCGCCTATTGTCAATGGGGAGCCGGCTCTACTTTACTATTATGGTGACCCGTCTGTCTGCCCTTACTCCCTGAGTTCAGACAATAAACAATGGCCCCATGGTCACGTGCACTGGTCATTCCACAGCTGGTTGATCGTAAAAATACATGGAAAATCGATGGGTGTCGTACTTGTCCTTGAACAGCTGGTGAAACCATAAAACCTATTGTGAATCGAAAGATGGAAATTCACAACCATCGACGATGTCAAACTCCTTCTTCCTGAAAAGGTCCATTTCACTGGACTGCTCTGGCCTCAGTTTGGTTCAGTTCGTAACATTTCACACCAAAGGGTTGTCTTATCAATGAGACCGATCAGGACAGCAATCCAAGAAACACATACAATCACAAGTAAAATAAACAAATAAATCCAAAATGCTATAAAACTTACACTTTACAAAAAAAAAAAAACTTAAATTCCGAAACATGGACCATTTTTTTCCATTTCATACAGTTACATCACACTTCAAAATTTAGAGTTTTAAAGAAATTAACTCAAATTATAATATTTCTATAATTCTAACACATCTATCGCTCATTCGATTGTGTTAAACATCTGTGAGCGTACACAGTCCTAAGAATTACTCATTCCCATCTACTTATTCTAACGGTGTTTCCAACGATATTAAATAAACAAAATAAACATTTATAAATTCCAAGCTTTGCAAAAAAAATATTAAAAACCAAAATTTTAAATTAAGAAGTTTAAACTAAGACTTTTTAGATTAAATTAAATTATGGCTATCAGCAAGCATTATCACAACCATCATAAGAGGTTATTCACAATTCATGGTATTGTCTTCCATTACGTTAGTTATTGAGGAAACACTTTAATTGGGAATATAATTAACACGCCTCAGTAGCTCATGCAATGCATTTTCTAAATCTACATTATTTCTACACGGAACAAACTTGCCCATGTCTCTAATTTACCTTTGGTCGGTCCGACTTCCGACCCAACCCTACTCAACCATTTTTAACACAAAGTCTATTTTCTTTACACGGTTTTTCTAAATTTGTATCAGAATGTCTGTGTCGACCATTCGCGATACATCAATCTGCTCCAACAACCTCAAAATCAGAGTCGTTAATTCACATCCATCATAAGCACAAATAAACTTAAACCTCGATTTTTAATAATGTACATGCCAACTGTCATAACGCATGTGGTGAGCTTCGGATAATTCATCATTAGGGAATGACGAAAATACCACTTCCACAAATCCAGTACAGTGACACACGTTGCCGCGTTGATCTTTTCTACCAAACTTTCCCTTTTTAACAGAAGATAAATCTCGGCTTGCGTCACCTGGTTCAAATCCCTATACTTCACACATTTGATACGCGGGTACGGGTATCGGTTCATCCTTCCTAACCAAACAACGGGCAGAGTACGGTTTGACTGCCCCTCCCGTTTACACCTAAATCTAAAAGATACTCTGTATCCTCTCGTAGTGAATTAATTGACATCTGGGATGAACAACAAGTTTTGATTCTAAATGGCTTTAACGTAACCAAATTAATATCCTTCTGTCTTAAAACAATCGTCCCAGGATCTGGTAGAAACCTTTTTTTCTTTTTAGCGTTAATCATTCTTAATTAGCTACTCCGATAAGGCGGTAATTTAAAATACAATTGACTTTTCCTTAAATTACCCTGAAAATCAAAATCCATAAATAGCTTTACCGAATACAGAGTTTCGGAATCTATTCCTTCTGAGCTATTCTCCATAACCAAATTTGCCAATTCCGGCTTTCTACGGTACAATTTTTTAAATTAAGTCGATAAATGGTACTGCGATCTCTTTTTCCGGGTAAATCTATCTCGAAATTAAATTCTGAACCGATGTTAGACCTATTGTCCGTCTCTAACTTATCCTTATAAATCTCCCTTGGTTCTGAGAGAGGCAATCGCATTGCTAACCCGTCTTTCAAGCCTTTCCGCACATCTGCTTTACACATGTTTTCTTTCCCCCCTTTTAACTGCCCTGCTATCTTAGCTATTGTATGATTTCAAAAACTTTCCCGATCCACTGTTAACTGCTTTTCACAGCCCATTAACGTCCCAAGGGTATATTTCTCCTCACAAATATTCTCACGAATCAATCCTTCAGGGTTCGTCACTCCCTTATCTCCTTTCAATTCAAAAGAGCCACAGCAATATTATCCGGATTTATTACCCGCTGTGCACCCATCGCCACAGCTTTGACACTTCCTTCACATACCCCTACTTTCAATTTTACTTCACAATCACTATTTTTATACACGTTGAATTCTTTCCCTTAAACAATCTTAAATAGATTATTCTTTTATGTTCCTCTCACTGGGGGGTCACAATTCTCCTTTCCAAAATCTCAAGACGTAGCGTTCTCCACGCTTTTATTAACTATCGGGTTAATTAAAGGCCTACACTTATTAACCGGTTCACTAACTTCTGTGGTACGATTTCTGACAAAATACAAACATTTGCGAGATTGTTAATCATATTCCCTGCCTTTAATTTATTTTCATTTAACTTATTTCTGAGTTGAACTCTCATTTATTCTAACTCAAGTTCTCTTGCTAGTCTGCGTTCCTCGAATTCCTTAATTTCCCGTTTTTCCTCCAAAATACCCTCCAACAAACATTTAACTGACTCTTCGTTATAGTATTTACTTTGACAGATTATTTTCTTGAATTCTATCTTGGGTAAAGTAATATCAATTTCTACCCTTAATTCCTTCGCAACCTCTAACAATATGTCTTTTCTTTCTCTTAACAGAAACGCCATGATGCACTAATACACACAAAATCAAATCTAAACTTAATCCTTACAAAACTTATACAAATATTCAAGTTAACCTAGCAATACACTAGACCTAGACTTAACTATATTTTACCCATATGCGCAAATCTCAACACAAATAAGCTACACATCAGTGTTCTCCAATTCAACAAGTATATATTTGTTCCCCTCAATTTTTCTTCATCCTATGCCCATCTTTGACATTTAGGATTATTAAAACCATCGTTAAAATTATATTCGATAACAATCAAATAAATATTTAAAACTCCAGGACATATATTGAGGTGGTATCCAATCATTTCTATGTCATCACTGAAACCCAAAGTAATTTATCAAGTGGGGGGGGGCAGGGTCGAAAGCCCAGCAATCTCAATACACTTCCAAATATTATTTTGATTTTGTGGATTGTCGGGAACAAATAGGAGTAAGAAATAAATTATTGCAATATTAATTCACATTACTTAATAAAATAACTTATTAACAAATACATAATTAAATTTTACGTATTATATACAAATAATTAAAATCAATCGGAAAATAGAACAAGGACGATGCAGGGGTCTAAACCCTCAGTGGCTCACTCAAGGGGATCGCACCCATAGACACCCCTTTCCATGTGTGCGCAACTAAATGAGGACGTTTATTTTAGTTAATTTTATTGGGTTTTTCCGTGGTTACCCTATTAATTTCAGATGATTTTAATTTGATTTCTTTAAATTTTCATTGCAATCTTTCTTGAAACTACTGCTTCAGTCATCTGTTGTATTTTGTGTTCTTTTTGAATATGGATACTTCTAACATCATTGGTGAATACCAGGATATTTTTCAAAGAATATGAGAGCTGGGCTTTTAATGATTTCTGATCAAGAGGAGTATCAAATTTCCGATTTTTGTCTAATTTCTCTAAAATTACTCTCCCTTCTTCTTTTTTAAGTAATATTTAGCTCATATTGGCCGTCATAAAATGTAACAAATGTGGAAAATCTTTTCCCAGCAACATAAGTTTTATTGAGGATCTTATGGTGGAAATTCAAGCTGCAATAATAAAAATTCTAATTGGTTTAATTCTTTTTTCTACAGACTGTTTATTGCCAATTCTCACAATTTTACTTTTGATTAATGAATTTTTTAAACAACCCTCGTTCAATCACATTCTAAGGTAACTCGGAATGTTTTTTTTTTTTTGGTTTTTATAAATATAATTTTTTTTAAAAATAAAATTCACATCTTTTAAACATTGAATTTTTGCATTTTGATTATTTTTACTTCTTTCTCCGTCAGTAATTCTAAAGTTCCTCGTATTCTATTTTTTAAGACCCTGGTGTTCTTCATAGTCGATGTTGTTCTCCACCAAAAATAAGTAAAGAACAATATTGCTTTTTTTAACGCTAATTTGATATAGGAGTGCTGCGCCTTAAATTGTCCATATTTGCCAAGATGGACGATAATATTACAATATGGTTTCCTTACCTTGAAATTTTTGTCATCGGGCAATGCGGTTGCCATAGGGGTATCATATTACACTTAATTTGAGTTATTTTTTTCCACCTTAACTCTATTAATTTTAGACGATTTTAATTCAATTTATTCAAAAATTCAACCATTTTCATTGCGACATTTTTTCTTCAAGCTACCATTTCAGTCTTCTGTTGCATTTTGTGCTATTTTCGAACATGAATATTTCTAACAGTGGTGAATACTGGGATATTTTTTTAAAATATGAGGGCTGCTTTTTAATTATTGTTGCACATCTCCCATATAAACTTTATTTCGGTTTTTAATGTCTTTTTAAAAGTTCCTCGTTCGACGAAATTCATTACAGAAACTCGCAGTTTTTGGAATATTGCAAGTTATCAGCACATTTTAAGTTATATTCATTATAAATTTTAATATACGTGATATAATTATTTTATTCATAATATAATGTAAACGATACAATTACTATGTATAATAATTTTATTATTTATTTATAAATATTATTACAAATGTTACTTATATATGATTAGTATACATATAATATGAGTAATAAATATATATTTATTATTATTATATTACATTATGATAATAATTTTTATTATAATTACTTTTTAACTAGGATTTTTCTATATAATTACTATTAATTGAAATTTTAGGATTATTACTATATATAATAATTATAATATTACATGAACTTGACGTGTTATAATCACTATTAAATTATATTATACATATTATTATCAGTAAGTATTGTTTTACGTAATATTTACCTTTCAATAGCCAATGGTGGCTAACCAAAATGAATGGTAATGTTTACGTCTTTACTGAAGTCGCACCGTGACCTTGGTCCGAACCAACCAGTGAAAAGGACGTTTTTACAGGTAACTTAGAAAGCTAACACTTTCATTGGAGGCTACAAAACATCACTAGGTGCGAAATCACATTCACTTTAACAGGAGAATGAGAAACAAAAACAAGGACAAAAAAATGAATTAGCAAAAATGAAAAAATTCAATACAATAAATTTACACGGTTTCTCCCTCGAGGGGGGAGTTTGGAGAAACTGTGGGAGCAAGTGGAGCAGGACAGTTGCCATATTGTTTCTTACCAGTCAGGTGCTGTAGATAGATATCTCTACTCCACTTAATAGCATCGAACACACAAAGTTTTTTCAAGTTTTTCAGGCAGCTGCGCGTCGCGACAAGTCGCAAGAAAGCATCATTGTTTGAGTCCCCGGACCCAAGAGAGCCTACGATAATGGGGACAATCTGGACGTCTTCATAGCCCAGAGAGTTGAAGTGCCGAATAAGAGGTGTATATTTCTCAAGTTTCCTCTCTGCAGCACTGCGAAATGAACCACGCCTGTTTTCGAAGGGAACAGTTATATCAATGATGTACAATTTATTTCCTATCGTGGCTACTTTATCAGGTCGTGGGTCCAACGAACCAATCACTTGGTTGTCGGAAAGTATGGTACCTTTGTATTGTACTGTTGTTTTGATTCTTCGCTGGATCGTGTTGTGTCTTATTTGCCAGGCGGTTGAGTAGAGGGTGCAGTGGTTAAGGACGTGTGGGAGTGTTTCATCCCACTGTCCGCACCTCCTATATTTTCTCTGATCACGAGGTATCCATGGCTTGCTTCCATTAAGTGGTGTGAGATTGAGGCGCGCCTTGTGAACGAATCGCCAATAGGCAATATTTTTATCATATTGTATTCATATCCATTTTTGATTGATATTGGTTATTTTCAATTTATTCCTCTATTCTTCATTTGAAATATATTTGAAGACAATTCTTTAAAATAATTTTCCTGGTGATTAATTACCGATAGGCCGTAATTTTTTTTTTATTTCTGCTCGATGCGTCGTACTTCCATATCAAATTAGTTCCGCGTTATATTTTCCTGATGATTTGTTACAGTTCGGCTGCCATTTTGGATTCTATATCACCAAACAACAATCATTGCTTAGCGTTCAAAACTCCGTTATCACATTAGTTCACATTATTTTCCTGGTGATTTTTTACAGCTGGGCTGTCATTTTTGATTATATAACACACAACAAAAGGCGTTGCTGGGGGCTTAATGTATCCGACTACGTTCGGAACCGTGATTTAAAAAAAACGCATACATAGATTATTTTATGATATTTAGTGTCACTTAGATTAGAATACATGTATAAAATTGTTTTAAGGACATTATGACAACATAAAAATTGTTTGAATACAATATTTTGGTATAAAGTAAATTTAGAATTATCTTTTCTCAAAACGCTCTCCTTTTATAAAAAATGCTTCCATAATAATAATATTTTGCTCATGTAAAGACTTCCCCGGAGAGTCTGAACTACTTTTTTTTTTTTTGAAAAATTCACATTATTTTCAGAGTTACCACCAATTGAAATAATTATCGGCGTTTTTGTCTTAAAATTTATCCCCTCTGTTGTTGTGAAACACGGATAAACCCACTTCTAAGTTGTATATTTCAAAAATTCCAGTTGAGCCTCTGCACACAGGTCTGGCTATATACAGGCAAAATATTATTATAATATAAGCCTTTTTCACAAAAGGAGAACAGTTTTAAAATTGGTCATTCTATGTTCATTTTTGTCAAAATATTGTACTTTAATAATTTTTTATTGTAAAAATATTCTTAAATACGTCGTACATATATACGTCGATGGCATATAAGAGGTTTAAAGTCGTATCGTAGTTTTATCATCAAAGTATATTATTGAATTCAATACATTGTTATTGTTTGAGGCGGGTGCGACTAAAATTATAATTCAATATTGGGTCGCGAATATTAAAAATCTGAGAAGCACTGCTATAATAAGAGGGGAATTATTCTAAAAGAGTTTTCTGTCACTATAGAACCTCCACTTCATGGTATAAGAATTTACCTAAATACCGAGATATTTGTTCGATCACGAGATAGTTCATCTGGTGCAGTGCTCCGCAACCTTTTTATCACCGCGGACCGGTCAACGTTTGCTAATTTTACCGCGGGCCGCTTAGGGGGAGAATGTTGATTGTTTATATTTTAGACTTTAGATTTAATAATTTTAATTTAATTGTATTTAATCGTGATTTCTCTGAATAAAATATGGTTACACCAAAAAATGAAAATAAAGTGATTTAACAAGTAATATTAAGTAATGTTCATAAAGAGTAGCCCAAACCTAAGAGAAAAATATACCACAGTAAATAAAAAAGAAATAATTTAATGTTTCTTTTGCGGACCGGAAGTATTTGATCCATGGACCGGTACCGGTCCGCGGACCAGGGGTTGCGGAACACTGATCTGATGGATAAGTCTATTTTATTTAAAGGAGGGATAGCACCTGTTGTCAAATTTTCAAGAAACATAAAGTAAAAGATATACGTATTTTACGCCCTTTTTTTTAAAGAAATAAGACTACTTCGACATGAAATGTACTGATTTGGAAATGAAGTCGTAATGATCTATGATGACTTGTTTTAAATTATTTTTTATAAAAAGCTAAGAATTTTTGAACCAATTTAAATAGCATCATGAAAAGCATAATTTTGAATACGGTATGTGTTTTTTCACAACAATAATTGATAAAATGTACGTGTCATTTCTTAAAAAAATATAGTACATTTGTTATCAAAAGGTAAAATTTTTGTTCCATTATTTAATTTCTAGCATCTTAAACAATTATTTTTTGACCAAAATATAGGGTGTTCAAAAATGTTAATTCAGTTTGTGACGAATCTGTACGGAACCTTTCCACTAATATTCTTAGGAGTCTTTGGGAATTATAAATTCGCTTATATTTCCAATCAATTCTAAGAGGAGAACGGGATATGCTAATTAGATAGGGTATTTAAGTAGAGAGTTGTAAGTTAGCGAGAATGAAGGCTATTGAGCCAACAGCAGTAGTGTCAACGTTTAGAGGATTCAATTGGATTACGATAGTGAAACATAGCTGCTAGTACTCAACGAAGGAATCTTAGGAGGTTAATATACCTGTGAAGATATCAAAGTACTACCAGGTGATATGCTACAGTTTTATACCGCTTAAAACAAGCGTTAGTTTAATAAAATTAGTTTAAGTTAATGAAAGCTAATAATTCGAGTTGCGTGTATTTCTCAGACCTCCTATTTCGGTTGACCTTATGGATCTGACGCGTAGTTATTGATTAATTTTATTTTTCATAATTTAATTTAATATTGAAGGTAAATCCCTTTTGTTTGACGCAACATAAAACTATTATATGTCATGAGAGTTTTTAATATTTGAATCAAGTGAATAAGTATAAGTTATTTTCATACAAATGGCGTCAGGTAATTATTTGCCTTAATTTAATCTTAGTGTCCAGGGTGGAACTCAGGTGGGTTCCCACAAATATAAGCATATTTCCCTTCATTACATTAAATAAAAAGATAATTAAAAATTTTAAAAAATAATGCGAACCTAGTATTTGCACTGTTTTACACTTTCATATCGCAAAATCAGAGGTGTAATGTGTGATTTTCCATTTGACACGATTCTGAGCATTCAGTTGTTAAACAATATCATTGTGAACTCGAAATAATTTTCTTATGAGGAAAGATTTTTACTTAGATATGCGTACAAAAGCATGTACAAAAGCGGAAAGCAAAGTACAAATAACTTTCTCCCTTCAAATAATTAAATCTCTCTAGCAGTGGCATTCAATAATTTACATAAATTATTGCATTTATTTTTAGATAAATTAATAACACAGTAAATTAATTTCTAGAGTTTTCTTTCATTTTTTTTCATAATCTCGTGACTATCCCGTAAATCAGATGTTTATCAAATAAGATACATTACAATACTATTTTTTAAATACTTTTACAAAAAGCTCCTATAACGTGTGGATCTACTTTAAATGTTATTTTAAGACATATTCTTCTAAGTGTATGTGGAAAGGGGTCCCACAAAATCATGTTATAGTCCCTTGACAGTGAGAAACTGTTTTTTTTAAGTAAATCATAAAAGTATGAACCAAATGGATTCACATTTTCTATGAAGTTTATAAAACCAGAAGTATCTAAAACTTATCCAAGCAGTAAAAATTTAAAATTTCATTTATATATATATACTCATGCTAACTTTATTTTACAATAAACAATTTTTAAACCTTTTGTTATAAACTAAAAGAATATTAAAACGTTTTCTTATATGTTCTACCAGTGGGGCACACAAGGGGGGAGGTCCTGGAGGTCCGCCCCCCAAAGCCCTTGATATTTTTCAGATTAATTATAATTCTAAGTACATAGTACGTAAAATTTAATTAAGTATTTCTTATTAATGATTAATTTTATTAATTAATGCTAATTATTTATTCAATAATTAGTTTTTTACTGCGTTTTGTTTCCCGAAAATCTACAAAATCAAAAGGAGCATGTTATAAGAATGGTGAACTTTCGACCCCCCCTCCTTGAAAAATTTATGTGTGCGCCATTGTGTTCTACCTTTTATATTATGAATATTTCATTGTTACTACCTCGAGTTCTACAAAATAATTCCATACACTTAAGTAAAATGTTTTACAAAACTAAACAGTTTTCTAAATTAAAATGTGTCTTTTTTCATTCATGGGGAAATCTGTAATGAAGGAGAGGGAACAACTTATTGGGATATCAACAGATTCGACGCTAAAATATAAACTCAATGCTCATTAATGCCCAAAGAAAGGCATTTTTTTTACTGTTCATATAAAACTATTTTAATTATCGCCTTCAATCCCCCCACCCAAGAAAAAAATGCCGGAAGAAAAGCATTTCAGTATCTTAGACAAACTGCATCACCTTTTCAAAATACTAAGTACAAACAAAATAATACTCCATATATCAGGGGCGGCTGTAGCAGTTTTGCCGCCCCTGACAAAAATAGAAAATGCCGTCCCTCCTCTAAAGCAAATAACTGTAAGTAAAAAAGATAACTTCTTCATAAAGATGCACACCGATAAAACTTCAATAGTTCTTGCAAACAAAAAAGGCAACAAAACCATATTATATAAATATAATATTTTTATGCTGCCTTATATATATATATATATAAATAAATAAAAATGAAGTGTCTATTTGTAATTTGAAATTAACAGCTTTTTACTTAATGCATTTAAATGTATATACGGTACTTATATGAAAAAATCAATTTTTAAAATTTTTGTCTTTCTGTTTGTTCCGGCTAATCTCTGAAACGGCTGGACCAAATTTGACAAATCTTTCACTGAAAGGTAGCTAATGTTATAAGGAATAACTCAGGGTACTTTTATTATACAAAAAAAAAAAAAATTAGGGTTCCGCGAAAATAAAATTAAAACCAATGAAATGGTGATCAACATCCGTTTCTAATAGGGATTGTTTATTTCAATAAGGATTGTTTTATTTTGCGAACCTTCTGTCTCAACGTTTCTAGCAGTTATATCAAACTTTTTTGTTTGATAATGTTACTGAGACTCACGATATTTCCCGTTCATGTCCGATTCTAATGATTTTAACAGTCTTCACTTACCCCTTGCTTGCGGCTTCGTTCCACCCTACCCAGTCCTCACCCCATCGACAGTTTCAAAGGTCACGAGTACCTCTTCCCCCCCTGCTTGCAGATTCGGTTCACCCTACTGTTACTATGACCTGTTTTGAACTGTTGCATCATTTCAATGATTTCATTCTCTCTCAAAAACGCTGAGCAACATCAATTTTTTCTATAACTTAAACAGCATTTAAACTTAAATCAGGAAGATTTTGGGCTTTACGTCATTTGACTTCTCACAAGGCTCCGCATTTAAATAGAGGTAAGTCAACTTCATTCCTCTATTGTTTATTTCATTGCCAAACACTGCACAAAACAGTCACAATAAATGTTTGTCTTGCAAGAGTGATTGTACAAGTGTGAGTGTGCGGCGGGGTGGCGATCGCAAAGCCAACATGTTGTTTTATTTCGTTAAGTACGTAGGTAGATGTTTCTAAAATAAATATTTTTAATTACGTTTTAGGTGAAAAAGTTCATTTACACCATTTAGCTATACCTAAAAGAAAATCAAATTCTTTTAATATAAATAAATGAATTGAAATTTCACCCGTGCGAAGAACATGTATACCAGCTAGTATGTGCATATATATATATATATATATATATATATATATATATATATATATATATATATATATATATATATATATATATATATATATATATATATTATTTGAAGTAAAATACAAAATAATTCGAAATAAGTTATTCGTTATTAATAAAGTATCACTGGGTGCTTATTTTAAAAAATTAAAGAATGATTAATTTAAAAAAAATAAAAATATCCTTTTCTAAGGTACCGGATTTTTCTTGTATTACTTAAGGGATTATTTTCTGTTATTATATTGTTACATGCTTGATAATGTGAGTAGCTACATTTTTAAAGTACACTTTGTATATAAATACATCGTTGATCTAATAAGCTATAGTTTACAAAAACTAACAAACACGCTTTTATAGTTTTAAACGAACTAAAAAGTAAAAAAAAAAATTCTTAATATAAGAATAAAATGGTTGAAAATAAAATTAATGTCATCGTGGACAAAGTGTCTGGAAATGGTTTCTGGAATTATTCGACAAATCTGGAAATGGGAAATCATTAATCCTGATGATCTTGATCAGGACAACGAAATCAAGTTATTAACTGATTGTATTGCCATCATTCCTTGACAAGTGTGCAAAATTTCGAATCAATCTGACATTTTAAAAAGGTTAAAATCAAGTTCGAAGATTCCGTTAAATACAAGTAAAGCTAATAAAATCGTATCAAAAAGGGAGACTGATATCATTGAATTACTTTATTTGAGTAAATAAAAAATAAAATGGAATCACATTATCATATAATTTCATTTTCTAATTTATTCGTCGGGTTGCCAAAGTAGAAACATCACCAGGGATCCAAGAACCTTGAAATAATTCTCTTCATAATTACTTTAAAATTATTTTCACGTTTAGTACATGTAGCATGATCCATTTTAACAGGTCTTCTGAGCAAGCAGTAATTTATTCCTACATGATGAAACTTTAAAACATGATCTTTGTAATTCTCCAGAATCACTTCATTTGGATATCTCTTGAATAGCTCGCAATTAATGACAGGTAATGCAACTTGGTATATCTCATATCTCTTTACAAGTTCTTTAAGATTATTGGGAGTTTGCCTCCAAAACTCTTTCATCAATCCCACATAGTCGAAGTCGTTCCATCCTATCATTATTCTTTCATATATAATAAAATGCAATATATCAATGTAATTTTCTATTGACATATAGGGCCAAATATTTTTCAAAACACTAAGGAATTCGTTTTGCAATGGCCAAACCAGGTAATACTGGAGAATTTTGGAAGAGTATTGTCTCCAAATGTCTTCTTGTTCATTTTTTTCTAGAAATGAAAGACAAAAGTGTACATCCTCATAATTTATAGCCTTACAATTTATGAAAGATTTAAGCCATAGCTTTTTCTCTATTGGCGTCAATAAAGAAAAATAAGCCTTCATGTTAAAAGGATTTCCCCTTGAATTCCTAGAAATTCTAATTTCATTTATATCAGTTTTTGTTGCTATATACTTAAACCAAACACCGTAATCTCCGATAGAAGAGAAATAAATTTTATCACCCTCCTTCAATTTTTTCCACAGAAATTTAACATCGTTTTCGAAACAGTAATGACGTGCGAAGTTGTATCGCTCAGAAATGCGTAGAGTTTCATTTTTAATCAGCGACTGTGCGGTTTTTGCCCTATCGATTTTACCTTGTGAACTCCAACAGAAGTATCTTTGAAAGTCTATGAAATCAAAGTGAAAAATATCTTTGTGATCTTTATGCCACCTATCTATTTCTATGCAAATACAACGAATTATAGATATGAGTTCACTTCTCATTATGTTTGGAATACCTAAGCTGGATATCTTCCTTGAAACGATCTCCTCCCACGTAATGGACGGTAAATCATCTGCTGTGAATCCATTCTTAGTGGAATGAAATTTATAAACAGAAGTATCAAAACCCCTCAAATACGCAGATGTAGGGGAGTTGGCAACGAATCCAAACTTAATTTCATTGAAATGCAATTTATACATCATTCGATCAGTCCTCACGGGCAATTCCTTATTTAAAAAAGTATGTAATTCTTTGCTGGGGATAACAAACGAGACAGGTCCATATATTTTCATGAAAGCCTTTACTTCCGGATCATTACAAACTTTAACGGCAATCACGAGCACACTCATTTGCTGTAGGGTTGGCACGACTGGGTTACACAAAATCATTTTAATGAGAAGAGCAGTTTTTCTTTAGTAACCCTATATCTGCAAATAAAACGAGGTAAATAATGTGTACTGACAACCATTTTCAAAAAAATTACATACGATGTGATCATAATTATAGTTCCACTTTCAAAATTTTGTAAAAAAAGGACCCATGGTCAATTCGTGGAAAACGGTAATGTAAAAGAACTTTTCAATGTTTATCAACAGATGGCGCTCCATTACGCATTGAAGAGATGGATTACACCATCATATTCAAAACGTGAACCTCAGAAACTATACTCTGTTGTTTATTGGCTTCAACTTGTATCGGAAATTGGTGGATAGCATACTGAACATGTCTTGCATAAGTCTAGCAATAGTAAACAGGCGTTTTTATTGTTGCTTTCTTAACGGTTTTAAAACCAATTTTTCCCATTTGAGGTAAGAACTTGACATAATGGAAGGGATTTTCACTACCATTTCTACAACTGTTTAATGATTTGGACGTCATTTTTTAGGCCATAAAACCAACGCACTCAGGCATAGTGAACAGAAAAGTCTCTCGGTTTAATGTTCAACTCACACCAAAACTACCTGAATTCAATTCCAAATATTAATTATAGCCAAACTCAACTTCGTTTTACCACTTACAGCAACATACATTGGAGCAATTCGGATTTTGTATGCCAAAACTTTTCCACCTTCATCAAGGATTTTAATTTTAAAGTTAAAGACATTCGGACCAGTGTTCATTTTCTTAAAGCATTTTGAAAGTGGAACTTTACTTACAGTAATCCTGTTTTTTATTTATTCAATTCCTACTATTAGTTCACAATCTCCCTATATATATCTTCAAATTTCCAATCGTTAATACAATACATTTTAGCGCTCAATTGAGCTGAAATTTTATATACACGATTATTTTGGATGACAATACGGTAATTTAATGAAAACAAATAAAAATTAATTGATTAAAACAAATTATTCAAATAATTACAGATATAGCTACATTGGTATTATTTTTGCGACCATAAGTCAATAGGGTCGCCAGATAGTTAAAAGTTGTTTTTTTTTCACATTTTAAAGCGCTCATATGAGCTGAAATTTTCTCTAAATCTTTGTTTTGACTGACAATACGATAATTTATTTATAATTAGTTAAAATTAATTGACTGAAACTAATTAATTAAAGAATTACAGAGACAGTCACGTTAGCTTCATTTTTAGCGCGACTTGGGTCAAAACTTTAAACACATTTTTTTCACGTTTTAAAGCATTCTCTTGAATTTAAATTTTTTATTCACGATTGTTTGGATGACAATACGATACCTTAATGATAATGAATAAAAATTAATTGCCACTTAACATTGTAATTCTGTCATATGTATATACATATTTATATTAATTGTAATTATTTGATAAAAATTAACTAAAGAAAAATTTTTCTTTATTCACCTAAGCAGGACTATACTTTATTTTTTTTATATTACTTGTTTATTTATTTTTTATTTGAAAAGAATACACATAAACAATAATGTCGTTTTGGTTTTTACATAAGTTTTCAGTCGGAAAAACTGGATAAAGATAGAACCAAAAGAAATTCCAATTAATTTATTTGAAACAGCATATTTCATGTTTTTGAGTGATAAAAACAGTTATAAAACATGTGCATTACAAAATTA
Source organism: Trichonephila clavipes (assembly GCA_019973935.1). NCBI lineage: Eukaryota > Metazoa > Arthropoda > Arachnida > Araneae > Nephilidae > Trichonephila > Trichonephila clavipes. The sequence goes on along the minus strand of BMAU01020746.1, from coordinate 21,665 downwards.
GTATTAAAAACATAAAGGTGTCTTACCTACCAAAAATATGACTCCAAAATTTTTCCAAAAATCTTAATCGTAGTTTTGAGAGGAAGGTTTGTATCTTGAAGAAATGGAAAATACTACAGCACCTACAGGAATTTTTGCAACAAGTTGCTGCATATTATTAGATTTTGTTAAGAAAATATGATATAAAAGAATATGAATAGAAATACATAAAAGTCTTTTTTCTTCACTGTGCTGCACAAAACATTTCCCTTTAATAGGATAAGAGAAAAACTCATCAGTCAATTGTAATTACTGATATTTTTACGCAATTAAAAAATAATTAATAAGAATAAATAGATTTTTAAAAATTTCTTATCTTTATATATTTTAGAAGAAATTTAAAAATAGACACCCGCTTTTTGCAAAGATGAATTTAAAAATTACAACAACCAAGATGGATGAACAGAAATGAAAACAGAAAAATGAAAGATAAACTCATTAAATTACATTTTAAATAATTTTAAGTAAGCTGCAAGGGTGTAGGTACCGCCCAAGCTACAGGGGCCCCCAAGCTACAGAGGCCCCTAACACATGTGTAACTACAGTCCCACTAATAGAGTTTTCATATCTAAGACGTTCCCGAAGGAAGTTTGATACAGCGCCCGCTCAGATCAAGCTACGCTAGTTGTAAGCTGCAAAACACACACACACATTCATTTAGTTGGTAAAACCACAGCAACTGTTATTCAATTAATGTACAAAAACTTACAAATCAAAGCATCAGCATAAACATTTTTTTAGATATAAATTCAACCCTTTATCTAACTGCTTTATGATTTACCGCAAATTTTTTCATGCAATACTTTTTTTAGAAACACTCAATTGAAAATTAAGAGATGTACATAAAGACATACACAACATTAGGACAGTTGGCGAGTAAAGGCCTTCATGGAAGGCTAGTGTAATGTTTCTAACAGATGTCTCTAATAGTCGAGTAAAGTTAGAATTACTAAAAAATGTCTAAATCGGTTTCAAGGTTAGGTTTTGCTGCATTATTTTATACTAGATAAGGCGGGAATTTCCTTTTTACTGAATCGGTGCACTGCAAACTACGAACACAATTTCTTTTAAATTTGGATCTTAAAATAGAAGAAAAATAAGTTATTATGAAAGGATGATAACAGAAAATAATTCTGATATTGACTCTGAGGGTCAGTATGAAATTTCTGTAAATGACTATAGAAGTTTGTTATCGAGCTTGTCTTGTGGTGTAAATAGAATGGATCAGCATCCCACAAATTGTCCAATAACAAAAAAAAAGTAAAATAAATAATACAAAAAATTATTCTTCCACATTTTAGATACATGATAGTGGAATGATTTCGCTTTATATCAGGAACTGGAAGGAAAACTACCTCATTTGAATTTCAGACTTCATATTATAAATCACTTTATTGAAAGACATGGGTTGGTAAATGAGAAAAAAAGATGACCAGGAATTTTTGCCCAGTCCCTTACGATTAACAGAAAAGAAAACTTTTTAGAAGTGAATCCTCTCACCGACTAAAAATTGAGATCAACAAGGCAATGTTTTGCGTGTTGTTCGAAAAGAAACGATTTTGGAAAACGGCTGAACAAAGAAACATGATATTTTTGTTCCGATTGAGATGTTGGGGCTATGCTTGTCTCCCTATTTTAAGATTTACCACATAAAAACAGAATTTTAAGAGAATAACTAAATGTAAGTACAATATTATTTTGTAAATCTAATATACATTTTTGTAAAATGTTCTTTTGAGTTCGCCTATACGAAAACAAGCCAACTTTAAGGCAAAATGTGCTTTTTCAACAAAAATCAAAATTAGCACAATTCTGTAAATTCAATATTATAACATTTATCACTGCTGATTTGAGTTTATATAAGTGATTTCATCTTAAAAATGTGTTTTTCTTTTCTTTTTGGTGCTATATGATAGAAATAAAAATTCTTAAATGGTTAAAAGGATCTCGTGGATTTAAATCGAAACTTGAAAACTATATATATATATATATATATATATATATATATATATATATATATATATATATATATATACGAAAGCACCCTCTTCTTGGAGGGGGAAATAGACATATCCGAAGAAGCGACGAAGTACTTTGTAGTAGTAGTTGAAATGGCCGAAGGAAAATGCTTACTACATAAAAGAAAAATTATTATTTTTCTTCTTTCCTAGTTTTCCATAACTTCTTGACTTTCAAACCAACAACTTTTTTATGCTTTTATTTCCTTTTTTAAACAATTAATTCTTTCAATTTTGCTATCAATTTGCTGGTTTTGATAGCAGAATGCAAACAAGAGGCTTGGTCATGGTTAAAAATGAATTAAAACCAACCCATAACGCAGTAAAAATGCGTAAATGTAAATGTATTTTGTATGCTTGATGGATAGATTAATATAGTGTTAAATAAAAGTCAATAACGTGTTTTAATATTTTGATCAATTTTGCTGTGTTTAGTGCTTTTCAGACCTACGAGATTTAACGTTATCAGCTTCTTTATGCTATGGTTCAGAGCAGTGGCGAACACAGGCATTTTTCAAGAGGGAAGGGGGGTCCACTATTCTCTTATCATGCTCCAAAAAGCTGCCCAACAAATACTTTGTCATATTTCGGGAACCAAGAACAGTAAAAAAATTAATTGACAAATAGATAATTAGTATTAATTAAAAAAGTGTGTGTGCTTATGACCACACAATAGAAGTGATAACTTCAAATTTTGTAACGTTATTTCAGGAATTGGTTAGTGAATAAAAGATAAGGGGATATATATATATATATATATATATATATATATAGTATTATTCTATAAAGTAATTTATTCATATGTCTGCACTCGTAAAGTAATATTTTTGTGTGAAATATTTTGGGAATTAATTGGAAATATATTTGGAATTAATTGGGAAAATATTTGGGAATTAAAAAAAAACTGTATTCTAAGAAGGAAACAATAGGTTTATGGTAGCTCAAATAGGTTATAAATCCATTAGATTCAAAATTTTATTTAAATATCTATAAAAAAATCTCCGTAACTCCGTCAAGCGTTTTTCCATACTTACTCGTGCTTCATTTGGATCATTTGGCATAATTAAATTGAATTTTGATTTCTAAAGGTTTTGATTTATCGTTTGAAAAATCTATTTTACAATTCCCACTTAAAATCACATAGATAAATTTTTCAGAAGACCCGATCCGGCTTTGTGAATTTTGGTTGTAATTTAACAATATTCAATTCAATCATGAATTAATTTAAACAAAGGGATAGTAAGACAGAAGGAGGAATGATGAAGGAGGAATGATGGAAGAAGACAGGAATGTAGGTCAAAACCTTTAAAAAAGATTTTAATCGGAAGATTTATATCGCTTAGACTAGCTGTTTGTCATTGTATGGCAATTTTGTACAAATACATCCGATGCTGCAAGGAAAGTCTTCTATATTTTGAATTCTTGTATTTAAATTATTTAATGTAACATTTCTTATTACTTGTATACTTAATTTTATTATTTTAAATTTTTAATTGTTTTAATTTTCTTTTCAGATTCAAATAGTATATTTAAGTAATGTGATTAATAGAACTATTTGTTCATTGCTATTCCGATTTGCTTACAAAAATATATTTTTATTCTTAAGATCACTGCAATATTTTGCTAATGATAATTATATTATTTACTTAGTTCTATAAAAATCGGTCCTTTTTCTACATTTTATGTTTAATTTTAGTATAGAATTCCTCTTTCTCTAAACCTATTTTTTAAAAATATCACGTTTAATTTTCATGTTTCAACTAGGATTAGAAGTATCTCACATTCATTTCTTGTAGAAAGAGTTCAGGAGGGAAGAGGGGGATCAAAGATCGAAGCTAGAAGCTTTACTTTTACTGCGTATTGGTGGAGGGAGAAACTATCCCATTTCAGAGGGGGGGGTAAACGTCCCTCCTTTTCTTTTTAGGGGTGTGCATGTCCGAGTGAAGGCGAAAAAACCGACTGAGCGTGACGTTCAGTCAATTTCACTCTCCAGCAAATCGCGCCTTTAGAAGTTATCACTTCAATAAAACTAAGCAAATATTTGTTATTAATATTTAAACATTGCGAGTATGGATTGCAATATCGGATTAGAAGTTCAATACCGCTATTCGGTATTTTTTCGATCTTAATACCGGTAGTAGAAAATTTAGAAAAAGCAAGAAAATTAAGGGATTTCTTTGTTTTATTTGCTACACTGCTGGACAATTGCTAAGGACGGATAACACTATCCTCCATAGCAACCACAAAATGAAAGGAAGCAAAATGTGGAAAATTAGAATAAGGGCGGGATATTAGTAAGAAGAAGTATGAGTATGCAAATTTTTTTCCACATGTTCATCATGTGATAGCGTTCATAAGCGCTTTAAAGGTTTTGACGCGTGTGGACAGTTGTTTCAAGTAAAAGTTTTACAGGAAAGATTTAATAGACGAACTTAAAATTTTTGGCATGTCTTCCCGACATCACATAGATGATTTTATTCGTGGCCGAATTATTGGAAAGATCGAAGAAGGGTGAAAAATAACAGATGTTGCCAGATCATGATATCATTAAGACAAAGCAGAGAACAAATCGGGGCCCTCACGGAGGGCTGGCCCATGCTTTTAGACGCCCCTGTCCATAGGTGGTGGATAATGCAAGCCTCTCCTAAGAACAAAAATAAAGAAAGGGAAAGAGTAAGGGAGTAAAGGAAAATTCCATCCGCACGAAAACTGGCAAGGTAAGAACTGAATGAAAATTGCTCTGAAAATTGTGGGGGGGGGGGCATAACAACTGGTAACTGAACTTAACTGGAGAGCTGGGGAGATTAAACGGCCCTGTCAATGACACTCAAGTTTATTACAATGCAAGAAGAAAATTCTACAATTCTTTGAAAATTATAATATTACTCTTCGTATCGAGGTAAAATATTTGCATAATCACATTTTCTGAAAGATTCTGCATGGATTTTTTTTAAAAAAATTATAGAATGTATTTCTTTTTTTCATAACAGCTCATTTTTTCATGACAATTTGCAGAAACTTAAATGATGCCTTAAAATAAAACTGGTATTTCTCAGATTCGTAAGGTATCAAGGCAACATTTCTTAAACTGTGGGCGCGTCCACCTAGGGGCATGACAGCCCCACGTGAGAGGCGCAAGTATATCGAAAAGTCAAAAACAAAATACATTTTGACATAATAAACGTAAAATACACATTTATATTGATATAACCTACTCATAAATGCATCAATGTAGCCCAATGTATTTCATAATTAATTTAACAGTTACTAAGACCAATTTTAATAATTACGTGCGACCGTATGGGCATGCCATGCAATTATATACAAAATTTAGTACTTATCTTGATAATTTGTATGGTTTATAACTAAGGTCGTATTGTACCTTTAGTCAAAGTATATTAATATTGAATTTTTTTTTCAATACATTGTGTTATTGTATGGAAGGAAGGCTCGGTGAAAATTATAATTGAAAATTGCATCGTTAGTATTAAAAGTTTGATAAACACAGTATCAAGGAAAGTTGAAGCCATGGAAATGTATAACCCATAAGACAACTTCTTCTCTTCTGTGGTTTCAGCAACATTAACCAGTTTAGTATTTCTTAAAAATTCAGATAAAAATATATTAAGAAATACATAAATGCCCACGCACACACAAAAACTTTCGAATTCAGAAAAATATGAGATTTGGAAGCTTAAAACCAGTGCTTCTCAAACTTTCAATACTGGCACCCCCCTTTTCAATCACAATTTTTATCGCGCCCCCCTTATACATTAATAATGTACTGAATGCAATAATAATGCAATTTGATGCTAAAGCAATAACCTTTATTATAAAACGAACAAATTCATGACATAAGTATTAAATTTTGTATATGTTACTTTTAAGCAAAAAAAAAAAAATAAGTAATAGGATAATTATTATGTTATTTTTCCTTTCTCTAATTTTTAAATTGGAACATATTGCAAAATGCGGTGGCTGCTTAGAAGACAAAATATAGATATCAGCTAAATATAGAAAAATAACTCAGAGGGTCAATTTCTAATCATAAGCATTCCTTTGAAAACTTTGCTCTGTAAGACAAGCCCATGGAAGTCGCTAATACTTATTAAACTTGTTCTTAATTTAGTATTAATTAATTAGTCATAAAATACTCTGTGCACCACTCATACATTAAAAGTATACCGGCTGAAGTACCCGCTCTTTGCACAAGTTCATTTATAAGAAAATAAAACATTATTGATATAATCGCTTAATTGTAAGGAGAGTAAAGCCAAGTGTGCGCAATGTTTACAAAAATGTAAAATGATTTTTTTAAATGATTGCTCAAATTAAAATTAGTTTTAAGCGAACTGTAATTTCAAGCCTCAAAGAATTAGCATTTAGAATCAATCGATGTTGAATAATGAACAATAAAAAAATTCTGATGAAGAATAATTGTATTATTTTTAATATTTAAAGCAAAAAGACTTCAACATGTTTTAATCCTGGAGCAGGCGCCCACTCGATACTAATGGTCGAGCGGGGTTATTGTGAGTCACCCCAATTCTTTTTTTATAATTATTTTATAGGACACAATAAAAATCATAATTCCAGTGAATAATTTAATTAAGAGAAAATACACTCACCTACTTTCAAGGACACAGAAAATATTTCGGAAAAAAAGTTATCACACCGGGAACTCAGACAAAACAAGTACATTAAGATCGTAAAAAAACGTGTCACTCACAAAAAAGAGGGAGATATGTGACAAATATATTTTAGTTCACGTTAAGATTGCCAAACAGGAGGATAGTGTCAGGGCCATTGGTAACAATTAAACAGTTTTGCCAGAATTACCGATTTCGTGCACTCTGTGCTCGGCGTGACCGCTCCCGTATTAAAAGTGTATTTATTACAATATGGATGTTCTAAAAAAATTATGTAAAACGTTTTTCATTATGCTTGGCTTAGTAATCCTTCAAACTTCCCTAAATGAAAAAAACAAATACATAAGAGCAGGGATGTAACTAACCGTACAAGTAAGCTCGAAGGTCAAACCACAGCAAATACATTATGTTGCCTACAGCTGATGGCAATAATATATAACAGTGATGAACTTTTTATCTTCCTAAAATTTTTTTTGATTATGGGTCTGAGTTTTGTGTTTCCTCTGAAAGAGTAGCATTTTCGCTTTGAAAAGAAAACGTAATAAAAAAAAAATCTCTCATCATGGGATTACAGCAAATCGAATAAAACGTTTTTTTATTTGGTTATAGTATCAAAGATAGCTAAAAAATGAGGTTTTGAAGTAGAAGCTTTTATTTTTCATGATGTAAAATTGCAGATAATATATATTAATTATTTCCGTGTAAATGTGCATATTTTTTATTATGTCAAAAAGTATTTGGTTTTACTTCATTATAGTAAATATTTTTTTTAAATCTTTTATTTTCGATATGCTCGCGCCCCCCTTGTAGGTTTATCGCGCCCCCCCAGAGGGGCGCGCCAAACAGTTTGAGAAACACTGGCTTAAAACATAACATTGTTAAATAACGACTTCCAAACATTTATTAATCTAGTAATTTATGTCTTCAAATTCAAAGAGTTAAGACTCGACACGAATAAATTACGTCAAAAGACTTTGCAAGAAGAAAAAGGGGACTGTAGATAATTTGATATGAGAGTGTTACGCGCCAAACAGCGCTTGTTGTGGAGTGATAAGGAATCCCAGATGGCGTCCTGGCGGTAACAAATCGCCAGGAAAAAAAATTTCGAAGAACTGTTTTGGGAGCAGATGCATTATACGCCCGGTGGCCGGTCGCGTTTTTCAGCGCCAACTTGGGTGGGCGATTGCGGGTACGTTGTGGCGGTTGTCCGCCTCGACGAAACGGGTTTAGTTTTCCGTACTTCTGGCAACCCTTCTGCGTCATCGGCTTGCTTTTCAGCCTCAGTTCAGTTCTGTGAAGAATTTATTTCGCTCGCTTTTCCGCCTCAGTTCAGTTCTGTAAAGAATTTATTTCGCTCGCTTTTCAGTCTCAGTTCAGTTCTGTAAAGAATTTATTTCGCACCGCATATAATTAAATAATTAAACTTTTTATATTTTTTTTTATTTACAATTTAATTTACTTTTCATATAATTAAATAATTAAACTTTTTATATTTTAATTTACTTTTCATATAATTAAATAATTAAACTTTTTATATTTTAATTTACTTTTCATATAATTAAATAATTAAACTTTTTATATTTTAATTTACTTTTCATATAATTAAATAATTAAACTTTTTATATTTTTTTTATTTACAATTTAATTTACTTTTCATATAATTAAATAATTAAACTTTTTATATTTTTTTTATTTACAATTTAATTTATTTTTTATATTTTTTTTTTATTTACAAATTTATTTTTTATATTTTTTTTATTTTTTCAAATTAATTTATTTTTTATATATTTTTTTATTTACAAATTAATTCACTTCTCATATTTATTTATAAATTAATTTACTTCTCATATTTATTTATAAATTAATTTACTTCTCATATTTATTTATAAATTAATTTACTTCTCATATTTATTTACAAATTAATTTACTCTTTTCATATTTAATTAGAAATTACAGTAAAATTATCTTTAATTAATTTCATTATACAGTCGGACCCCGATTTAACGAACCCCTATTTAACGAATTTTCTCTTTCCTTGATTAAAATGAAGGACGTGGATTTTTTTCAAATGGCATCCTTTTTGTCCGGAACAGATAAAAATATTTCTAATCTTAGAAACAAATTTTGACGGCCAAGAATGCAGAGCGTTATTAGACTTAACAAGTGCAAATGAATATGAGCATAACCTATCATGTGAGCTTTAAATAGAACATGAAATTCCTTTCTTATCTCATTCCGCTGAGATTAGATTATAGTCTATAGAACAGATAAAACTAAATAAAAGATTTTCTGAAAATTTCAATTCTATGTCTTGGAAATATTTTGTGTAGGGATCCGCTTCCGGTTTTGTAAACTTCATTTCCGGTTTACTAATTATGCTATAACTTTGCTTCTAAATGTCGTAGAAACAAAAATAGAGTGTTTTTGGAATCATAAATGTACGTGCTATAAATTGAAAACATAAAAAAAAAAAAAAATTCGAAAATTTTCACCGAAGCGACGAATTTTGGGTAGTCATATACCTTCCTTTAAATAAAAAATATGTAAAATGTCTAACTATATGGATACTTTTTGTATGCTGCTTAATGTAGAATTTCCAAAAGGTAAATGCAAGAAATTTGTATTTTGTGTAGACCGCGATATAACGAATAACCCCGATTTAATGAACAAAATGTTTGGTCCGACTATATTCATATATATACATTTAATTATATTCATGTTTAATTAATTTAGTTATGATATAATAGTAGTAGAGAATAGTAGACGCGTTCACATATATATATTAGACACATTTTGTATGGCAGGTTCCAAAAATATAATAATAATACATAAATAGATTAGAATTTTACATATATAATTACTTTTTAGGTTTAAATAGCCATCATACACGCGCGCGTTGAGTACACATAGTTAACTCTCTATGAAATCTAATTGTGGAAGGAAAGAAAGAAAGAAAGAGAAACTTATCTAGTAATTGGTTCAGAAAATTACTTAAACGTATTCAAAAATTATGTAATATTTAATTAATAATTAATTAAATACTGAAATTTAAGAAAACATGGTACGATTCATAAAAAACAACAACTTTGATTTAATGGTTTTTCCAATTTTTTTGCTAGTAACGTATTGTGTTCATAAAGCAGTTTTTGTGCTCAAAATGCTACAAAAATCTAACCATGTTATTTTTTACAGAATATTTTATGAAGGTATTTTAAAATACTACTCCTCCGCGCGACATCAATTGACGTAAGCGCATGAATTTAGATTTGCACGTACTTCAAGCTATGTAGAACAAAAGTCCGTATAAGTTTTTTGCTATTTTAAAAAAAAATGTATATATATCATTCTAAATTGAATTATTTTTTTAAAAAAATAAGTATTGCTTTGATTTTGAAATGTACACCAACTTTTGTTTCTTGTATTAATAACAACAGTTATATATGTTACCGTTAAAGTGTATAATTCAGTTATTTCATAGAATAACTAGATATTTCATGAAACTACTAGACAAGTCAGTTAAAGTATATAATATACTGATACTATAACACATGATTTAGAAGTGAATGTATTCATATTTAATGCATTAGAATAGAGAAATTTTAAAAAATACCGTTAGTATTTCAAGTAAGGTATCCGAATACGTTCGGACCCATGATTTTGGAAAAGCTTATAAATGGATAATATTTATGATATTTAGAGCTACTTAGATTAGAAAATGTGGCTTGCCTTGTCACGAGTTAGAGCCCAGTACAACTAAAGACCCACCGTGTAGGGCAGCGATGCACGTTAAATCTATCGAGAACTGAAACGTCCTCCCGCTGGTGTGGTAGTTAGAGAAAAGCGGGTGCCAGCTGAGGTGTCGTCCACGTCACTTGACCATGGTTCAAAATTATGTGGTCCGTCTCCAAAAGCTCTCATGTAGCTGAACAGTGCGACGTTAATATTCAATCATTCAATTCAATCAATTGACCAAAAATTGACCATAGAATGACCACTTTTTTAAAACATTCTCCTTTTATGAAAAATGCTTCTACTGTAATAATACTTTACCTGTATATATTTCAGAGGCTGAACTAGAATTTTGATATATATAACTTAGAAGTTGGTTTATCCATATTTTACTCCAACAGAGGGGAGAAATTTTAAGAAAAAAACGCCGATAAAAAATCATTTCAATTGGAGGTAACTCTGAAAATAATGTGAATTTTTCAAAAATCCTAGTTCAGACTCTCTACAGAATTCTTTACTATATATAAGCCAAATGTTATTATTATGGAAGCCTTTTTTATACGTTTTGAAAAAAGGTTATTCTAAGTTAATTTTTTGCCAAAATATTGTATTTAAATAGTTTTTCCATCATAATGTTCTTAAAACTATTTTATACATGTATTCTAATCTAAGTGATACTAAATATCATGAAAATTATCCATTTATGAGCTTTTTCAAAATCACGGTCCCGAACGTAGTCGGATACCTTAAGCATTTTCCCTAAAAATAGAATGTTTTGGAAGTAGGAAATACTTGCATTTTTTTTTTTTTTTTTTGTAAAAAAATTGTATTTAAATAATTTTTTAAAAAAAAAAAAATATTCTTAAACAATTTTATATGCATATTTTAATTCAAACGACATTAAGATATGTAACTATCCAAAATTCGCCGTTTTGGTGAAAATTTTCGAAATTTTTTTATGCCTTTATTTTATAGCGCATACATTTAATATTCCAAAAACACTCCATTTTTGTTTCTACGACATTTAGAAGCAAAGTTATAGCATAATTAGTAAACCAGAAATGGAGTTTACAAAACCGGAAGTAGATCCTTCACAAAATATTTTTAAAATTTTGAATTAAAATTTTCAAAAAAACATGTTTTATTTAGCTCTATCTGTGTTATGAATCAAAATCTCATCTCTGTGTATTCATTTATGTACTTTACTAGCTGCGTGGCCCGGCGTTGCACGTGCTTTATCCTCTACTTTTATAAATTTTCCCTTCCCTTTACAAAATCCGCATTTCTAATACTCTTTTTCAAAATGACTCCCCCTCCCATCATCCGCTTAGCCCGGTGTTGATTGGGCTAATTTATTTTATTCACGTATTGTATAAATATTATTTGAATACATTTATTAGACTTCTGTGTAACTGCAATTTTTCATTAAAATTTCACTCAAAATTTCCAATATATCCAAAATTATTTTTAATTTTGAAGAAATTGTACTTGAATTCCTATTTTTATGCCCAATTTGAATTTAAAAAATAATGCTTATTTAGTTGAAAATTTATATATTTCAAAAAAAAAGTGCTCTGAAGGTAGTCACATACCTTAAAGAAAAAAAAAATCATTTATACGCTTTTTTTTAAAATTACCGTTCTTAAAGTAATCAGTCAACTTGCAATATATGTATGTATGAAGGATTTTTTTACAAGCTTGATAATATTTCTTTTTTAAGATAATTTCTTTGTTAATGTACCATTAACACTACAACTACAGCGTTTTTCGAATACCTCTCATTACAATCACCGCTCATTTTGACCTTTTATCCCGAATAAAGTAAAAGACGCAGTTTTTACTACTCTTTTGTAAAATTTAAGCTTATAGTTACACAAGCTCCTTGTTTAATAAGGTAATATAATAATGGAGCTACATTGTGCTTTGTGATCTTTGTATGATCCGGACTGGAGCCCAAAAGTTGACTTGTCAGGGTAGCCTAATATTCTCCGTTACACCTCTACATTCTTCAGTAAATTACAGTAGTTCCCTTTCAAACAAGTGTACTTGTTTTCTTTTAGGAAATCGTAAATAACTAACAAAACTATCAAAATAATGTGCAAAAAATATAATTTTCTGAATATGGTTAAAATGACCGGCAGCCATAATAACTATAGATATTTATTGTAAAATTGAAAAAATAATAATTGGAAACAAAACTCTTTATAATCTCATTCATTATAATTACATTTATTATTTAATTACTCGCATTATTTAATTAGATCAATAATTGCCTAATTAGCAATTAATAAAAATTCAATATTCAATGGTACGTTTTGGCAACACTAAGCATTTCTTACCCGCCATCTTCAACTCGCTTGCCATTCCTGCTTTAAACACGTGCTGTATTCTATTGCCTGGAATAACTGATTTGGCTGAGTCTTGAATTTTTTTTAATAATTATTAAAAATTGATATTTCTATAATTTCCATTTCAGTACTTGCTTATTTTATAAGCTCCATAATTTAAATTAATATATTTTATATATATCTTCTATTTAATTAGAATTATACTAGTATAATTGGAGATTTAGAAATTCTTAATAATTTCTATTTCAGTGTTTGCTCATTTTATAATTTAAATTAATATATTTTGGAGCCTCCTATATTTTATCTAACCTATTTTGTATTCAAATAGAGAGAATTTTATTATTATAATTATTTAGAAATTTATCTACTAATAATTTCCATTTTAGTATTTGCTTATTTTATAATTTAAATTAGTATTAATAAGAATTTAGTATTTTATCTATCCTATTTTGCATTCATTTTAAGATATATATTGGTGCTATAATTTGTATTTTTTATCCCATTTCTGACAGCTGCGTAGACTTTTAGTTGTAGATTGAACCTCTAATTTTGAAATTATCACTTAACTTTTGATATGGCTTCTCTTAATAGTACTCCAGTTGCTCCTCCAGTTGTAGATATCATCAAGAAATACCAAGAAATTTTAAAGCCATCAGTGAAGGGAAATTTTGGTAGTCGAAGATTCATGCTTGGAAAGAATGGAATTGCAACATACTATTTCATCGACAAATTGGTCGATAACAATTTACTTCTATTAGAGTTTTTGAGGGAATCAGGCCTCATAAAAAGAAATTTAGAGTGTCAAAAATGCAAGCAGCTCATGAAACTTCGATCAAAAAAGGTATCTGACCAAATAGTGTGGGTATGTAGGAATAAAATAGAGAATAAAGAATGTGGCAACCAACGCAGTGTGAGACACGGATCCTGGTTCCGCTACAGTAAGTTAACATTAGGTGAAGTACTGATGTTAACATTTCACATCGTTAATAGGACAGATATGCTATTAAACAACTTGGATTTTTCTTCACATACCATGGCAGATTGGAGACAGTTTGTTCATGAAGTTATACTCGAATATGTTGAAGAAAACTCACAACAAATTGGAGGTAAGGATTGTATAGTTGAGATAGATGAATCCAAGTTCGGAAAAAGAAAATATAACCGAGGTCATCTTGTTGAAGGGCAATGGGTTTTTGGTGGAGTGGAAAGAGGTACAGGTAAGATGTTTTTAGTTGCAGTCCATAATCGTACTAAAGAGACATTAATGGGTTTAATACAGGAATGGATTAAACCAGGGACAACAATCTACTCTGATTGTTGGAAGTGTTACGCGACTTTGGGTCAGGTAGGTTACAACCATTTAACAGTTAATCATTCTTTAAATTTTGGAGATCCGGTTACGAACTGCCACACAAACACTATTGAAAGTATGTGGAATCATCTGAAAAATACTTTGCCTACTTATAATAGACAGCGAGATTTTTCTTTTTATTTAGCATCTTTCTTATACAGAATATCGCGTAAAGAAAAAAAGGTAGATGCTTTTAATTTATTTTTAGAAATAGTGAGAGAAAAAGATTCGGAGAGCTTTCAATATAGTGGTTGAATAACCATAAATATCTTACAGAGAAAGGTACAAAGTAAAATTTGCATTATATTATAATTTTTAAAAGTTCATATACAGAATATCGCGTAAAGAAAAAAAGGTAGATGCTTTTAATTTATTTTTAGAAATAGTGAGGGAAAAAGATTCGGAGAACTTTCAATATAGTGGTTGAATAACCATAAATATCTTACAGAGAAAGTTACAAAGTAAAATTTGCATTATATTATAATTTTTAAAAGTTAATAAATTAAAAATTTGTCTCCTCCGCTTTATATTATATATTTTTATTTTACTTAAATCAAGTAAAAAGTTAATAGTTAATCAGTTACAGTCAGTTTATGAAGTTCTTTATCTATATGATTTGCTTGCTATAAGATATATTGTTGTAATGTTAGTAATGATTTTTAATATTGATTTTTATACTTTTTATTATGCATTATATATAATTATACTTTTTACTATGCATTATATATAATTATACTTTTTACTATGCATTATATATAATTATACTTTTTACTAAGCATTATATATAATTATACTTTTTACTAAGCATTATATATAATTTTCCATAATTATACTTTTACATTTTTAATACTTGTGAAATATGTTTTAATGCTTCTCTTTATTTGCTTTTTAATATTGATGTATAATTTTCCATTTGTAATGTGCAGTGCATTTCATGGTAATTGGTGATGATGAAAAATGGGATGTTAACATCATTTTTGATTATGTTAACATCATTTTCTGAACCTATAAAAAAATTTTAAAAAATTTCCTCCCTCGATAAGATTATGTTAACATCATTTTCTGAACCTATCAAAAATTAAAAAATTTCCTCCCTCGATAAGATTTAATCAGATTTAACTATATTCACTCCGATTGCAATTGCTAGATATCGTGTTTCTTAACCATTTTTTCGTTTGTTACGTTTAAGTTCGGTTTCGACTATCGCTACATGTGCCAAACATTAGGCCTAACGTGGCCGACATGTAAACAAAAGTTCGGTTTCGACTATCGCTACATGTGCCAAACATTAGGCCTAACGTGGCCGACATGTAAACAAAAAGTTCGGTTTCGACTATCGCTACATGTGCCAAATATTAGGCCTAACGTGGCCGAAATGTAAACAAAAACGTAAACAAAAAGTTTGGCGATTTTTCGATTCTCGCCTTGGCGACAATACATAAACCAATACATAAATCAATTATTAATATCAATTTAATATAACATAAATTAGCTATACTAATAATCATATTATGTAGTATATAATTATAATCATATAATATAATTTAATAGTTACTTGTGTTTTTTAATTAATAGATCACAGCATATGCACCATGTTACTAAAGATCAATGCGAAATTTTAGGCAAAAATCTGAAGAACTTTTTGAGTTAACATGTAAAACATGCTTTAAAATTTAAATATATATAAATTCTGAGAGAAATGTATGCAAAGATTTATAATCAAGATTTAAAAAAATTATACCACTAAAAAACACCTAAAGCTCCTATATATCTAAAGAATAAGCCATTTTTTCAACACATACCAATATCATATTTTAAAGCAAGTAATCAGGTTAATTATCATTATTAAATCAGTCAGCATAAGAAATTGCTCAACAAAACCTTGTCAGATAAATGTCAAGTAAAAAAGAAATATCACTGTTTATCGCACCGCACTGCACAAAAACATCATATAAGTACAGTGAAATTTAAGCCAATGCATTAAGACTACGATATGTATTTATGTTAATGTACTCAAATACATAAAAAGAAAATTTAAGAAAACTAATAAGGAGTTTTTTTAAAGTTATCCAAAGTTATTTACAACTTACCTCAATTAGGCTTAAATCGATATGCAGCACAAACACGTGTCGACCTTCTTCAGCAAAAACACGTGTCGGTTGAAGTCCTGCAAATGGATAACCAGTTGAGAAAGTTCTAAGCTCGAACATTTGCAGTAGTTAAAGAATGTGGTTGGCCAAAGCAGCTTTTTCTGTATACAAATGACCATTCCCAATTTGTGAGTGGTGGGGAGAACTGTACACCAATAGTATTAAAACTGTGCGCAGAACGTTTCGGGATGCTACTACACTTCTAAAGCCAATAGGGACAGGGGAAGAATCCTACATAGCGTTGAGGGCAGTAAAATCCATAAGAAAATAGGGATTTTTCAAAAGGGAAAAAGGGATTTTTGTGTATAGGAAGAATCCTAGATGATTGAGTCGCAGGAAGAATCCTATATAATTGAACAGTAAGAACCGAAAAGTAATGCTATAGTAGTAATGCGAATATGTGAGGAAAGGAATAAAACTTGATATTTATTGATGCAACAAGGTTTCTATTAGTTTCTAAAGAAGCTTAAATGTATCATAATTTTCTAAATAATTGACTTTTAGGATGACTAAATTAAATTTTATGTTTATGTGGTTTGAAATAGTATTAGTTCTATTGAGAGAGATTTTGAAAGAAAATGTTTAAACATTTGATGCATTTTTGGAATGATATTTTTTCATTATCATACAAAGTAAGCAAAAATTGTGTGTGTAAATTCATCTCCAATAAATAAATTTTTGTTATGGTGTTTTTCACAGAAGTTTCTGTAACAGAACAATGGTCTTAAAAGTAATTAGTTAAAAAAAAAATGCTTCTTCACAAAGTTGCAATTAAAGCTTCTAACTTGCTTAAATACTAAATAAATTATCATTTGTAACAGTTCATAGCATAAAATTCGATATCTTTTTCTTTTTAAACATTGTATAATTAGTGTTCATATAAAATTTTAAATTTCTTGCATTTGTATTTTCATGAAAGAAAATATCCAATGCAAATGCTTCAATAAAATGTAATAATGCTTGCAATAAATCCATAATTTTCAACAATCCTAGTTAGTGTAAAAAAGTTGAAGACATTCATCTTTTATAAATACGAAATAATAGGAAGAATAATGTTGGAGAGTAGATACTGCAAAATTCTAATGGAGATGTACTCCTGCAGAAAATTTACATTTGAAAAATATGTATTTTTGAATGAGTAGGAAATTAGAGTAGAATATACATATTTTCTGGAGAGGATCTACTTATGATATAAAATTAGATTTTTTTATATACATATTTGTTTAAATAATATGGTTTGTTATTTTAAAGCATTTCTTTTTTAGAAATTTTAGGTGGTAAATTATTAGCCTACAAATGAATAAACAAATTAAAGATAACATTTCCCCCCACCAAAAAAAGCAATTCAGTATATGAAGCAGGTTATCCAATTTTAAAATGTAATCTGCAATCCTTTTATACAACTTCCTTCAATACTAGTCTAAAATGTTTATTGAAGATGTAAGAAATAAGAACATTTCTCTAGGAAAGTAGGTTGCATAAGATTCTGTAATGATGTATTTCTAGAAATTTACATAAAACTATGTTTGAGAATTTTTTTCCCAAAGTTATAATATGTACATTCTGTTTTCTTGAGTTGTACTTATAAAACATGTTTTTACAAAAGTTTTGTGTTCTTATACGAAATTAAAAAGATTAAATCCTTGTAAATGTATTTTTGGAATTTCATGAGATGAATTACTTGTCTTCAAATAAATTAAGGATATCAAATTTCTGAGAGTTATTTCTTCCCTAAGTACAATGAAAAGTAACCAAAATTAGTATCTAAAGTAACTATTTTTCAAGTTAAAAATCATTGATACTTTTCTCAATTTCATTCAGTAAAAAAAAAAGAAAAAATGAAAAAAAAAGATTTGGTTTATTAATAATTTGTGCAATCGGCTTAACACAAAACTGAGGTATTTAAAAGAAATTAAATTATCGATGTTTGCTTAGAAAATTTGCAATCTGTGATTTCAGTACCTGAAAATACTATATTAACTGATATAGAGCAGTGGTCTTCAAAATTTCAATTCACAAAACACCTAGAGCTTGAAGGAGCTTTCCTGGAACCATTAGAACTAGAAAGTGTTTTTGTTGAACCCCATTCGATATACATACTTCGAAGAATGTATCCCAAAAATAATATTTAAAGTAAATCAACATGTTATAGGTCAGTGTTTCTCAAAGTGTGGGGCGCGCCCCCTGGGGCGCGATGACCACAAGGGGGGCGCGAGCGTATCGAAAATTTAAAGATTTTTTTAAAAAAATAACCGGAAAAGAGAAGTAAAACAAAATGCTTTCTTCCATAATAAAAAAAAAATACACACAACAACACTGACATAATTTATGTTTATTATCTAGCTTTTTTCCGTCATCAAATAGCTATCTTTGATCCCAAAACCAAATTAAAGAAAAAAAACATTTTGTTTTATTTGCTGTATTTCCTCAATGAGAAGATTTTTTTATTACGTTTTAACATAAAATATTACGTTAAAAGAAAAACGAAACAGACCCTGAGAAAAATTCTAAGAAGATAAACAATTCACCACTGTAATTATTATTGAAATACTGTACATTATAGTTGTAGAAAAAGAAAAGGAAGTCATGATTCACTTTTCAGTCAGGCTGCATAGTACGTTTGCTAATCATTTGATTGACCTTCAATCTTATGGTATGGTTAATATCAATATTAGAGAGTTCCCTCCCATCTTTTATGCGTTTGCTTTTCGCTTAGGGAAATTGTAAATAATTGAGTTTTGCGATATTTGGAAAAGAATTGATTGGTTTAACATTTCTGTACGATAATTGAAAAATGTCTAATTTGCGTCCTTTATTATGGTCTTGTACTTTTGAATCATTTTAGTTCAGTTTTATTGGATTTTTTCTCAAATCATCAAATAATTGAATAGTCATTGAAAGAAGGTAAGTATACTTTCTATAAATTAAAATATTCACTAGAATTCTGATCTGTATCGTGTACAGTAAAAATAATTCTAAACAAATGATTGGGGTGACTGAGTCCCCCCGCACTACCCTTAATGTTAGTATCGAGTACGCGCCTGCTCCCGGGTTAAAACATTTTGAAGTCTTCTCGCTTTAAATGTTAAAAAGTAACACAATTATTCTTCATCGGTATTTTATATTCTTTTTCATAATTTAACATTAATTCTAAATGCTAATTGTGTGAGGTTTAAAATTACAGTTCTTTTAAACAGTTATTTACAATTATAGCATTTATCTAAAAAAAAATCATTTTACATTTTTGTATACAATGTCGTGTGTGCACACAGTTTTACTCTCCTTACAGTTCAGCTATTATATCAAGAATAATGTTTTATTTTTTTTTTTTAAAATGAACTCGTGCGAAGAGTCATTTTCAGCCAGTATACGTTTGATGTATCAGTACTGAAGAATGCATTTTATAAATAATTTCTTATTACTGAATTTGGCCGCGGTAGCCGAGTGGTATAGGTTTTGGATCGTGGCTTGCCTTGTCACGAGTTCGAGCCCAGTACCACTAAAGACCCGCCGTGTAGGACAGCGATGCACGTTAAATATGTTGAGAGTTGAAACGTTTTCCCGTTGGTGTGGTGTGGTAGTTAGGATAGAGGGGTGCCAGCTCAGGTGTCATCCACGTCACTTGACCATGGTTCAAAATTACGTGGTCCGTCGTCAAAAGCCCTCGTGCAGCTGAACAGTGTGACGTTAATATTCAATCAATCAATCTTATTACTAAATTAAGAACAAGTTTAATAATTATTAGGGACTTCCACGGGCTTGTCTTGTAGAGGGAAGTTTTCCAAAGGAAGGTTTAATATCAGAAATTGACACTTAAAGAGTTATTTTTCTATATTTAGCTGAGATCTATATTTTGTCTTCAATGCATCCACTGCAGAAAATCCGGTTTGAAAAAGGTAGGTTGTTGAAAATGGTAATAGTATACGAAGTGCTTTTGTTTTCAGTACAGATAATTCCTCATCCCACCTCTACCCCAAATTCAAAGAGGCGATTTATTACAAAATTGCCTTTTAATTTTCACTGGATGTGAAATCTATGAAGATTTCTTCTTCGGAAGTTGAGAGCCCTTCTGGAGTATCTTGAAATAGATCCCCCTAATCCACTCGTAACTTGCTACAAGCTGTCCTCATCCAGAAAATACTTTTAAAAATTCTTTGCCAACAAAGCTAAATGATTTTACATGTTTTAAAAACAACTTTTTCACATGTTGTTCTACAGATTTGTAAGTTTTAACACATATCGAGCTGGGGCTTTTTTTTTTTTTCCCATCATTTACTTCAGTAGTGGTAAATCCAAAATTTAAGTATTTTTGAGAAGATCGCCTGATTTAATTTTCGGAACCATGCTCGTTCGTCTGTGTACTTGTTTTTATTATGGTCGAATGTTTGCTTACGACTTAAAAATGTATGTATGATATTGTTTTAATCTACTGCCGTAAATGCTTAATTACCGTGAATTACAATTAACGTGGAAATTAAAAATGTACATTCAAACTAGATTCGGTAGCTATAGGAGTATCGAGTCGCCCAAAACTGACTGGAATTGTACGAGGAAAAGCATTTTTATGTTTTGCGCAGACGTCCGATAGGTTGCCCAGACTCGTAAACGTACCCTAAAATGCCAGATGTGATGGATATGATAGAGAACGACATTGACTAGACTTTTTTTTTCTTATGACATTTGTACTTTGAGAAATGAATGCTGAAGGAAATAAATCTTTAATTAAATACATCATTTTGCGATCTGTTCCAATTTAAAAATTAGAGAAAAGAAAAATAACATAATTCTAAGTAATATATATATTTTAAGTAATTTTCTAAAATATATATTACTTAAAGAGTTATATACACAAAATTTAATATACTTATCGTATTAATTTGTACGGTTTATAATTAAGATCGTATTGTAACTTTGGCGTCTCTCTCTCAAAGTGCATTTTTATTGCAGTAAATACATTATTGTTGTACAGGGTGCGAGACAAAAATTATGATTGAAAATTGGGTCGCCAGTATTGAAAGTTTGGGAAACACTGCTTTTAATGTATGAGTGGTGCACAGAGTATTTTATGACTAATTAATTAATACTAAATTAAGAACAAGTTTAATAATTATTAGCTACTTCCATGGGCTTGTCTTACAGAGCAAAGTTTTTGAAAGGAGCTTTAAGATAGAAATTGACCCTCTGAGTTCATTTTCTATATTTAGCTGATATCTATATTTTTGTCTTCTAAGCAACCACCGCATTTTGTAATATGTTCAATTTAAAAATCAGAAAAGGAAAAATAACTTAGTAATTATCCTATTACTTAACTTTTTTGCTTAAAAGTAACATATACAAATTTAATACTTATGTCATGAATTTGTACGGTTTATTATAAATAT
>BMAU01020745.1:0-49553 GCA_019973935.1 Trichonephila clavipes | reverse complement strand
CTTCAAAATTTCGAATACTTCATTATAAATTTGTTATGTTAATGTAAGATTATATTTACGTCAATCAAATCAATACATAAATCAAAAGATTTACTGTTTTGTTGTCCTACCAGAATACCAGTATATTATATCGGTTTAGCAAAATGCTTGATATAAGACCTAACAACACTATTTACATAAATAATTTAAATGAAAAAGTAAAAAAACAAGGTAAGCAGTTGTTTTGTTTTTTCAATGGTTATTCGAATCCGATTTCGATTTTATAGACTATTTGGCTAGGATATCTTGCAGACCTGACCAGCATGTGTGTGTTTTTCTTATCTTTTATCACTGCAAGAATTATTCATGGTTTTATTGTATGGTTGTGTGTTTTTCAAAGGAAAACAGCTAGAAGCTGACTCTTTAACTATTTTTAAAAGTCAAGCTGAGAAAAATAGGGGGAAAGTTACAGGTTGTGAGCGCGCTAAATGACATAAACATTTTAAAATAGAATAATAATTTACCATGTGTGCTTTTTACATTGAAACCATAGTGCCGATTTCTTCTGAAATTTTGTGAGTTAAGAGTTACACAAAATGTTTATAAAAAAGTTAAAATTCATTTTCAGAGTAAGTAAAACAAAAAGGAAAACTGTGTCCAGGTTGTATTCTTGACACACACAAAAAATTGCCTCTGCATTAAAGTTATTCAAATAAAGTTCTGATTTCTTTAATTTATTCCCTCAAACTGTTTTTTGCTTAATTTCTTAAAATTTTTTCTTTGTACAATCCAAAACTAAATGATAACAAAAGGTACATGTGTTATATTCCAATAACTATTTTTGCCAAGCCAGAAAAATTTTTCCAAACAATATTTCATGCAAATAACAGAAAGTGGGAATTCAAAATCCATGCAGAGATTCAGGTTTTTACATATTGTCGCAACAATGCCAATGTTCAAGATAACTCACCAATTTCACAACCCCGATTTTGCATGTGTCATATGCGTTGAATTGGGAACCATGTGCTTTGTTTCATATAATGTCACCAATAAGGTTATGATAATACTAAGTACCAAGATTCACTAGTTTAAAGCCATTTATTTCTGTTTGGAATAAAACTTATATCTGTCTGGAAATTATGTAGCAATGCATGGTAAGAAATGCTTTCCTGTCTTGGTTATGGCTGCACATAACAGTTCAAAGACAGTACAGTAATATTTTGATTTAAGCAGGGCCAGATTACCAACTCTCCACTTCCTGTTTAGTGATTGAAGAAATTTTTAGTCTTGCCAGTCAAATTAAAAGTGAATAGTGATGACATTCAAGAACTGCTGGATTCCCACAATCAGGAGAAGACGATTAGTTATAGAAGTGCAAAAGCAAGACAGTGAAGAACTTGAGTCTTTAGACCTTATTCAGTCGGAAGATCAAATGGCGATTGGAAATTTGACAGAATTTAGTTTAATTGAGAATTAATTTAGTTAATTGAGATTACAAATTTTAGAAAATATAGACTACAATGAAGAGCATATTTTTTCAACAAAACAAAGATTAAAAAAATTATTAGCATGCTAGGAGGAAATTTTATGAGAGGGAAAAAAATCTGAGCCAACAGAGACTACTCCGTTGAATTTTATGAAACTTCCTTTATCAAAATTATATTCCTACATCAATGCCAACGTTCAAGATAACTCACCAAGTTGGCAACCCCGATTTTGCATGTGTTGTTGGTATTGAATTGGCAACGATGTGTTTTGTTTCATAAGTCATCAATATGGTCGTGATAATACGCAAGAACAAAAATAACTTCGGTTTGGGATTTTACATTTGTGTTATCTAAAGTTTAGTTATACATTTCTTTTTTTAAGTTATTAGTTTCTTTCGCATTCTGGCCCCAACTATAAATAATTTAAATGTGAAATTATACCCAGACATGCATGGTTACCACCTATCTCTTAAGTTTGTAGTATTACTGTACACAAATAAGAGGAGGAAACATTTATTATTCTTCACACGGTATAAATGCTTGAAAATCTTTGGCTGATGTACGCGATAGATGATGTTACATAAATCAAAGTATCATATAAGAGTATGTTGCATATGCGGTTTTTGCTGCTGCGCTCACTATAAAGCTTCATTTCACCTGCCAACAGAATGGTTGTAGGATGAAATGTTACATGAACACACTGAGCTCACTGATAATCTGGCATACAGGGTCGCTGATTGCAATGGATGAGCAGCACAGCTGCTGTACGCCCAATTTTATCCCAGGAGGTGAACATCTAGGTTTACTCTACCTGTCCTGAAAGTTTCTAATCACTATACTGATACACCCTGTATACATATACCGTAAAATCCAGTATAAAATGTGCACCTATACTTTTAAGCTGCAATTTTTAATTTTTAGGTATATTTGCCATATAACCCACACCTCTTTTACAAAGGAACCTGCAATGTACTTTAGTTTTGAAGTAATTTATTTGAGGTATTAATTCAAGCTTTAGAAAAAATTTGTAAACTACAATCCTTTAAGTTCATAAGAAATGTCATTTCTTTTAAATAAACAACATTTCGATATATGTAGAAGTCTTAATTTTTTTATATGCTAATCTTTTTTTTTTAATTTTTAAAGCTCATAGATTTCGATCTTGTTTTTTGTGTTAAAAGTGGGCATTATACTCCAGATTGTACAGTGATTTCTAATTTTCTTTCAGTGTAGGGTCTTTCTTCTCCCTATTTTTCAAAATAATCTGAATTTCTAAAAATGGAGATGTAGAATTTGAAACAAGGCTGTAAAGCATAGAAGTATATTCTGTTTTGGTTACTGGTTTTCTTGTATTAAAAAAAATTAAAACTGGTTTTAAATATGAAGTTGTTAATTACATGTGTAACTTCATAAATTCATGAACTGGACACTGTAAAATTAAGGAAGTCAATAAACTGACACATTAAAAGGAATGAAGAACAGCATAACCATTTTAAATCAAATGTATCTGAATTTATATTGTGCCTATGTAAATAAACTAAAAATAGCAATTACATCAAATTTATTAAACCTATTGAGATGAAATTTCCTACTTAAATAAAAGCATGGTATCTATTTAAATTTAAGTAAACTATGTCTTTAAAAACATGTATGCTTGCAAAAAAAAAATTTTTTTTTTGCTTTATGAATTTTAATTTTTATTATGGCAAAAAAATTCTGTAATGTGGCTTTGGTAATACAAAGTTTTATGTTTAAATACACATGAAAATTTGAAGTGAAAGTTCAGCTTCAAATTCGTTTGGGAAATGCATGATTTTTAGAATGCCATAATGTATAAAAATGTATAAAATAAATAGGTTTAATTTAATAAATAAAATATAAATACAAGTTCAAAATTTTTTCTGTCATGCTTAAAAAGCTTTTCACCACTACTATAAAAGTTATTACTGTAAGGTTTGTTTTTGTATAATTAATGCATGAATCATCAGTATAGGATTTTTGATACACAGTGATCCCAAATACATTATTATCTATGTATGAGGAGTGTTCAATAAAAACTGACACTAATGTTGTGGTGTGCAAATAAGCACAAATAGTGCCATTTCACTGCATATGTGGAAAAGAAAGAATTTTCCGGAGACAAGCCAAGCCTATGGGCAACAGTTTGAGCAGTTTCCCTTGAATATCACAACAAAGCAAATGTGCAAAATTTACCCTCTAAAATTGAATGGTCTGAGCTATGTAATTAATGATGTGCAATAAAATATTTTGTTTTATGTTGGTTAGTGACTACCAAAACTTATAAAGTGTTGCCTTTAGACAAAGACATCATCTGCAGAGTTTAGAGGATGAGATCACTAGATCTCCAGATTTTAAAACGTAACCTAAATTCAATTTGCTCTTTTGTCTCAATTATTACCGATAATGATACAGCCCCTGAAGGAGCTTCTGCTTGAACTTGTTGATTTGCAGTTAGATCACAATGTGAAGGCAATGTTTTATGCTGTAACGTTGAATGACTTTTACAAATCTTTGTCAGCTGAAAAATTCCCATGTATGAAAAAATGTTCTGAGAAATTGTTCTTTATATTTTAGTCAACATACGTTTGTGAGTAAAATTTTTCTTGCATGAAGATCAACTATAGAAAATATAGATGCAATTTGGCTAAATAATTTTGCAGGCTGTGTCGAGAATTTCCACAAGCAATCTGTCTTCTGATTTCAGAGAAAAGAAAGGGAGAAAAGTGCAAGGGGTACATTTGTTTCATTAAAACGATTCTAAATCTTAAATGTGCTTGCACAGCTACAGATAATACAAAATTAGCACAATAAATAATTTGAATAGAACCTGTCACTATTTTATTTAACTTATGATTATTATTTTTTATAATGAATGCAATCATTTTAAAAAGGTTTGCTCTGGTTTCCTTCACTCTCATAATGTAGCCCATGATCCAAAAGAAATAACTCACTCCTGTTGTAGACAGCAGTTGAATATCTTTTAGAATGCTATAAATTACTTATATAAACCTGTAATAAATTTGAAACACTTGCCTTAATTAATAAAAAAAAATATTAAAATTTTTCTTTCTTTTTCTGAAATCAGTTTTAATTAATTTTTGTCGGAATAAATACATCAAAAAGAAATCCTAGCAAGTTTTGGGGTGCAGTATTCAGTGAGCAAGAATTTGAATATAAGGAATGACTAGGCATCTGTTTTTGATCATTGTTGAGTCAAAAAATGCATTTGATTTAATGTAACCCCTCTCAAAAAGCTAAATAATCATATTGTACCTTCAGAAAAGTTATTGTATTGAAATAACCACATTACTGCTTTTCTATGCAATAATGAATGTACCATGAAGTTTAATCATTCTTATGTTAAATATCTCATAGTCTTCTTTTCAGAAGGGTTTTATAGCTGCTCTTTTGATCTTAATTGAACACAGTGTGCCTTTTTGTTTATTTCTATATTAATTATTGATTATGTAATAATTTAATAGAGAGATAATCTATATATCACACAATATAAATATCTCTTAAGATGAAAAAAAAGTAATAAGACATTAATAAACTGCCCTTCACCTAAATTTATTCTCTGTTGATCAAAATTATTATGGAAAACTGTCCTTTTAAAATCTTTTGCCCCTATAATTTTTTCAGCCCTAGAGTGAAGATTGTATTATAATCCGCTTTTATCTGAATAATTAATGATTATCTCTAAAGCTTCTGTAGAAATCTCATCTTATTTTGATTAAGTTTTCCTGGCTCAGTAAATGAGTTGGAAATTTCTTAGGGTTTATTTGGGGATTTTTTTTTTGTCTTTTATCAGAATAACTACTTAAATACCTGAGCAACCATGCCATTTATTATAATATCTAATTTTGGTAAACTATTTAACTTCATATAAGCACATTAAGAACTACCAAAAGTTTATCATTTAATAACATGTTTTTATCATTTAATAATATTTTTCTTCCTAACAATTCTAAGGCACTTTGATTTCTGATAATTGACTACTATGCATGATTACTCAAACATGATTTATATATGCCATGTTTTTTTTAAAAAATTCAGATTACATTATTATTTTTATTTTTAGTAATATATACTAAAAATTAGTGTAATTGTAGTGCAATTCATCTTCCTCCCCCCTCCTTTTCAAAAATAATGCATCTAAAAAGATTTTTTAAATACTAAAGCACTTTTGTAAAGTAAATTGTTTTTTTATTTTATTTACAGAATTGAGGAGATCTCTGTATAACATAATGTCTCAGTTTGGTGAAATTTTGGATGTTGTGGCTTTGAAAACTATGAAGATGAGAGGTCAAGCATTTATTGCTTTTCAAGATATTAATAGTGCTACTAATGCCCTGAGATGTATGCAAGGATTTCCTTTTTATGATAAACCTCTGGTAAATATTTTTGTTAAGATATAGATATTTTATAAGACTTATTGTTGCATTTATAATAATCTTAAGATGTTTTAAATTTTAGAGAATTCAGTATGCCAAAACAGATTCTAATGCTATAGCAAAACAGAAAGGTACTTATGTTGATCGCACCATGCAAGGAAAACAAGCTGCTGAAGCTGCAGAACTAAAAAAATTGAAAAAGAAATCTAAGGATAAAGCTGGTCCATCAATAGGAGGCAATTTGTTACCAGGATTAGCATCTAGTTCTATGCTACAAAATTTGGTGTCCAATGCCATTTCATCACCTGCATCTTATCCATCTTGTGAGTATCTATTTCTCTTCTAAAAGCATAATTGATCAGTATTAGTATTTTCAAGTAGTATATTAATGTTGTAAAAATAATACAACAATATTTAAATTGAAACTATTATTACATAAAATTGAGAGGAACAAAAGTATATAAAAATATTATCATATTGTACTCAAATCATAATACAGAATTGAATTATTTATTTTTTCAGTCCATCGGAGTGTTATTTATTTGTAAATGAAACAAATTTAATTGTCTACTAATATTAAATTAGTATTTTTTTGTGTCCAATAAATGAATCTGATGCAGTGTTGAATTTAAAAATGCTTTATGAATAATCTATCTGAATTGCTCTTTCAATTTCAACTGATATCTAGTGTGTTTGTATAAACCATTTAATACAAAATGACATTTTATATAAAAAAAAATCTTTTTTATGTTACAGCATTTTTTTTAAAAAAATGATTACTTTTATGGACTTTCTTTTCATTTCCTTTTAAAAATAGTCTTAAATGATTAGTTTGTTATTTAAAAAGCATAGCATTTGTATTTATACGAGAATTATATTAGCTGTTATAAATGCATTTTGCTATATTTGAATTTTCATATTGTATATAAGAACATCTCACATGAATTTGAAAAAAGGAAAACATTTTACATTATTTTCCCATAATTCTCAGTACTTAATATTTAAGAAAGGTTTTTTAAGTTTTTTATTGTAATTTTTCCTTTTCCACATGAATATCTTATAAATTAATAAGATTAAGTGAGGTAAGATGCCTATGTAAAAAATGTGTCTCTGTTATATATTTGGTTCAAAAACTGAGAATTAAAAAATTAACAGTGTGGTTGCTAGGATTATTTGTAAAAAAAGGGGGGAGGGTTTTAACACATGCACACAAAAATGACTTTTTGCACAGTTACAATATAATTCATAATTTTTATCAGTAAAATTATTATCAACAATTTTAAACAATAATCTGTAAATATAATAAGTTATTACATTTAGTTACAACAGTTAAATCATTTATATTGCTTTAAAAATGTTACTTCATCTTTTGCTACTTGACACAATTTTGCATTGCAGTCCAGGTTATTTATATAAATGGTTATTTGATAAAGTTAACAAAATTTTGTTTTGTTTTACTTCCTTTATTCAGTTACACCAGGTATGAACATAAATTAGAAGGATTTATTAGTTCTTTAAAAAATAGTAAAGACGGAAACCACATCATTAATAATAATTTAAATATTAAAAGATGTAGTTTAAATTGTTCTTCACCTTTTTTTTTTGGTCAAATGATACATTTTAGTGAAGATTCTTATTATGGAACTTCTAAATTTGTTGAGCTTATTTTTTAAAGATAATTTGTTAGTTTCTCTTAATAAGATTTTTTCGTGGTATGACCATTATTTTCTTTCTTTTTTTAACATTGGATTTTTCAAATATTTGCTTTTTAAAAAGCATGAATTATGAAGAAGGGAGAAATTTGTGTTTTATTTTTTAATGTCCCTTTATTTTCTACATAATCTTTTGTAACAACCTGTCTCTCATTTCTAAATGGCAATGCTGTGTAAATTAAACATTTGTTTAAATGCTTTCATACATTAATACACTCTGTGATCAAAAGTATCCATACACCCAGTAGTATGGTCTTAAAGAATCCTGATGCATATATTAATACGAGGTTGGACCCCTTTTGCATCGATGACAATCTGCACATGTCTTAAGAGACTTTCCTACAGTTTTTGATAGGAATTGACTTCAGAATCCATCAAAGCTGAAGTGAGTGCCAGCAGTGAGGTTGGCTGATTTGGCCAACTACATAATCTGTTCTTATTCATTCCTATGGTGTTCTATTGGATTTAGATCAGGAATGTGAAAAGAACAGTCCAGTTTTTGAGCATCCATTACATCAAACCAAGGTTGCTCAAGTTTTGATGTATGAATAGAGCAGTTATGCTGCTGAAATAACAATGGTTCTTTCAGAAATATTGGCATAGAGCTGGGAGTGCAGCATTGTCCAGAATGTCTGTATACATCTCAAAGAGTTCATGTTTCCAACCACAGGAATTAAGAAACCCATTCCAAATCATGAGAAACACTCCCACACCATAACAGGTTAACACAGTGCAGTCACTAAAGAAGAGCTTGCCTGGCATTCCCAAAATTCCAGGCATGTCCATCAGACTGCCAGTTAAGAAACCAAGAAAGAACACTTTTCTACAGTCCAATGATGGTGATCTTTGCCCCATTGCAATGATATTTTGCATACTTGGAAGTGATTTTCAGCTTGTGAGCAGCTGCAAAGCCATGGAATCCCATGTTTTTTTTAACTCTGAACAAGCAGTCCTGTTACAAGCACTATTACCTGAGGACCTTGGAAACTCCTGAATGATTTCTAAGAACGAGGACTTGCAATTTTGTTTCACTGCCCTTTTCAGAGTTCTATTCTAATTCTTTGCCCTTGCCTCTTCATTTTTCTGAAGTTTCACTGCCTGGATGTTTCCACTTCATAATTACATCACTCACAATGGATCTTAGCTTTTGTAAAATGTCTAAAATTTGACAAATTGATTTCCCACAATGGTGGCATCCCACTATAATGCCTCAGTTAAAGTGACTAAGCTTTTTTTGACTTATTCATTGTTTCATAAAATGCATAAAAAGGACCTGGCAATTCATTATCAACACTTTTATAGCTTTCATTTAACCATCAAACTGTGCCATCTGCTTCTTTAGTTGGGTTTTGGATAATGCATTAGCATGATATATTTCTCTAAAGAATGTTTTAAATTACTTTTTAATTTTAAAGATCATATTTCATCATTTAGTTCATCTAGGAAAAATGTGTAATAAAACATCTATCAATGAATGAAAATTATTTTTGACATTGCAAAAAACTTGAGCTAACAAACCATGGTAAATTTTTTGTTTTTTATGTTCAGTTCCCCAATTGAAAATAAAATGACTTTTTCATCACTTTTATGTTGTTTTTTTTCCTTCTTAAATCTCATTTCATAAGTGTTTGAATTAAAACTTTACTTTAACTGCAAGATATCTGTTTTTATAAAATTAATCATAATTTGCTAAATAATTATCATTTAAAACTAATATTTTTGTTCTCGTATTTTTTGTAGCATCTCAGGCAAGTGTTCGCCAGACAGAACAACCTCCAAACCAAATTCTTTTCCTCACAAACTTACCTTCTGAAACAAATGAAATGATGTTGTCTATGTTGTTTAATCAGTAAGTATAATTTGCAAAACATTAATGTTTCATAATCTTAGATGTTTTAAAATCTTTTTTTATTTGTAAACTATTATTAGTACACTTGTTGCTTTGATGCAGTTTCTTTTAACAGACAAATTTTATCTATAAAAAATGGATAATAAATCTGTTCCGGAAGTTATCTTCTGTATGCGTCTCAAAGTTATTGAGTACTATAAATTTTTGTAAAATTTTGAAACAATGAATTTTTTTCCCCAGGAAAGTAATACCTTGACCTTCAGTTTTTTAAAACTGATTTTAAAAAAAAAATTTAGTAATGAGATCAAATGCGTGCATAGTATGTGTGAGTGTAATTTGGGAATTTTAAAGCTATTATCAACTTTATTTATGATCAGAACAATTTTTTCTTGCATTCAATTTCAGCTATACTGAGTGTCTGAAAAATATGGCTACACGTTCAAATACTAATTACAAATAAACTAGCAAAGATATTCATTTATGGTGTTTTATATTCTGTGAAGAATGTACCAAAAATTTTTTTATAATGTTTTATTGCAATTTCAATGTGGGCTCTAATAGCTGCATGCAAAATATCGAGTCTATGAGATTTCTGGACATGTTCTGTGAAACTTAGCAGGATCAACATTCTGAATCATTGATGTAATTCAACTTTTCAATTTATCTGTTACGAATAGGAGATTGATAAACAATGTTTTTCACTTATTTCTACAAGAAGTCCAAAGGTTTTATGTCTAAGAGCTATAGGTAGTTACTGTATTGGACTTCCTCTTTCCGTTCATTGCCTGGAGAACTTTTTTTCACTTCCAAATTCTAGCGTGTGGCACCCCATTTATGTTGCAGATTTAAATTCCTTGTACAACTTGCACTTATTCTTGCAGTGAAGGCATTTTGAAAAAGAAATGTTACAAAACATAGACATTGCACCATCTGGTTTGCATTTCATTAAAAAAAACTTTAATTTTTTCTTTATGGAACCAAAAAAAAATGTGAGTAAAAATCTTTGTTGGTTTATTTTAATTGATTTTGGAAAGTATAGTCATACTTTTCAGATAACCCTATACATTAACTTTTGTAACTTTCTCTCCCTCAAATTGGGATAAGAAAATGTGTCAGTAACAAAGGTAAATTTTTGTTACAGTTCATTACAGTACATTTTAACTGTATTGAACTATTTGAATCAATTTCTGAATTAATTCAATTGCATTTAAAAAATTTAATGTTATATTTTAAAAATGGGTGTTCTGTCATTTTTTGTTAATCACTTTAATTTTAGATTTCCTGGATTCAAAGAAGTTCGTCTTGTTCCTGGAAGACATGACATTGCTTTTATAGAGTTTGAAAATGAAGTTCTGAGTTCAGCTGCAAAAGATGCTCTTCAGGGTTTTAAGATTACACCTACAAATGCAATGAAAATTACCTTTGCCAAGAAATAACATGTTTTTTTTTCAACTGGTTGCTTTGAAATGGATTTACTATGAAGTTATGTCTTTTATTTTTCAAGCAACACTTTTGGGTTACCTTTTCTTTTTATTTCAGCTTTAAATGGGAAGATTATTAGTGATCTGAAAGTTTTTGTTGTGTACATATTGAACAAAAGGAGGAAGTTGTATAATCCCTTTATAAAGACTGGGGGTGATAATAATTTACCAACAAGATTATGATTAATTGATTTTTGTTTTTCATAAAAATAATTTGTTCCATTTGTGCATTAAGAAATAATATGTCAGTTTCCCACCTTGCAAATTTATGTTGACTGTAAAATAAAGGATTTTTGCCCCACATCTTGTCACATGTATTACACATACTTTTTATATCTTTATTCTGGACTTCTTTCCCCATTTAACCTGGCAGTAGCTTTGTTATTTATGTAAAATATAAAATACATAGTTTTTTAAATCTCATAACTATAGTATGTGCTGTAGCTTTATTTGTGTTTTTATTTTCATGGAAAAATATATAACTAAGAATAGCTTACTGGAACAACTATTCTAAAAAAAATTAGAAATGAAAGTTTATTTTAAAAGTTAAAGACATAGAGCAAGTTAGAAACAAATTTTTGGATTGTGTGAAATCATATAGAGTTCATAATATTACATAAAGGTTGTAGTTATTACCTGACTTACGTATAGCTGTATGTTTATAAGCTAATGAATATATATGCATATGGTGCTTCTATAGCATAATTGGTAAAATTACAAACTCAGTTACCAATGGACAGTAAACCAAACCTTACTAGTCTAAGTAAAGATAACAGCTTAGGTATCATGGATCTATCACCATACTTAAGATTCAAAATCATGTGATGTAGTGACAATTGATTCAGATAGAAATAACCACCTTGAAAATTTGAAAGGAACATCCAAACAAACATTTTTGCTATTGTTTTCATTTTACTGAAATTCAGGAAGCTCTTAATGAAATTTCAATCATAATGAATTGATGTTTTAAAAAGTTTTTCTCTGAATAAATATACTTGAAGAGGTATATTTTTTTACACCATTATTGTTGATACCCCCAATTTAAAAAATGCTTGAAGAAATCAAAAGTTTTAAAAAAAATTTATTTTTATCGATATTTACAAAAAATAAACTGGCTTTACATTTTATGTTTTTCTTACAAATTTTGGGAGCCCTGAAATTTGAGGTCACCGTATCGTTGATACAGCGATAGCTAGGCCCCTGTTATAATTTCAAATGAGTTACCCTTGTCCCCTTTTGGATAGCTGACACCGGACATCGTAAGGTTGATAGGAATATCCGTTGTGACCTCCTTCCGGGATGAAAAGAAAGTTACTAGTGCAGTGTGTAAACATATCAAATTTCATAATTTAACATATACTCGAACCTTTCAAGTTTTAATATTAAAAAAAACTGACATTTTAAACATACAGAGTACAAAATAAGGAAATAAGATACGTTGAATGAAATACAAAATAAATTCACGCCCAATAGTACTTCAAAAAATATATATCAAATTTTTTGTAATTTAACAAAAAATATTTTTTTCCAAATGCTGCACCGGCCCTAGAGTTGCTTCTGCTTTCAGTGTCAGTTATAGAAAAATAATTTTGTAATGGAAGCAATGAAAAAAAATATGGAACTAGTTTGAGCAATATTTTTGAGAGGGGAAATCAAGTAATCCATAAAAAAAGAGAGAGAAAGCTTCAAATTAATTCTGTGATCAAGGTCATGGACTCGTGACTGGCGTGTCATGAGTTTGAGCCTAATGCCACTGTAAACCTAGTGTGTACAGGTGGCCATTGCACGTTAAATCTGTCGAGGCTCAAACTTGCTTTGGTTGGTGTGGCGTGAAAATTAGGAGAATGATTGTTCTCGTCACTTGACCATGGTTCCAAATTTTGAGGTCAGCTGCTAATAGTTATGTTAATATAACTTAATCAAACTAAATCCAGCTTCACCTAATCTAAGCTATCGCCGTAGCGATGCATCTAATTACATAGGTAATGGGGAAGAAATAGTTTTCTGTAAATACTTTCTTCAATTTCCTATTAATTTTGCTTTGTGGGTTAAAACTTTCCTGTTTTTTTTTTTAAAGTTCATTTTAGCTCCTCAAAGGGAGGATAAAAACTTAACTTTTTTTCTTGAATTTCAGAATTCATTACAATAAAATAGTAGAAATCTCAAAAACTAATC
This sequence comes from Trichonephila clavipes, assembly GCA_019973935.1. Lineage (NCBI taxonomy): Eukaryota > Metazoa > Arthropoda > Arachnida > Araneae > Nephilidae > Trichonephila > Trichonephila clavipes. The sequence continues at coordinate 36,455 of BMAU01020745.1, read as the reverse complement.
TATGGAGTTTCGATCTTAAAAATACATTTTTATAAGAGCAATTGTTACATTAAATTTTCGAAGAAAAATAATTTTTAGAAAAGAGACAAGACGGACCAGAAGGAGAATTAATCACATCAGTGCCGGAAAAAAAAAATCTCGGCTCGACAAATTTTTACATCCATCTCTTAACCTCAAAATTTAGAAATACTTGTACTGAGAATTATAAGTACTTTATCTTTTTATATAATACATATTTATGCTCCGCGGGGATTAAATAAATATGATTTTATCAAAAGATAAAATCTGGAATTACTGACAGATCTGATTTTCATATTTGAGGCTTTCAACCTTCGTTTCTTTCCCAATACGGAGATCTGAATACCAGCTTTAAAAATAGTATTGAGTCAGTTGGTTAACAAAGATTCTCCTTGTACTTTCTTTAATTCAAGTACTCCAGCATACAAGGATACAATTGATGCATTTTAAGTCTTACAATATGCTCTTCAACTAGTTTTGGAGCGACGTTAATATTCAATCAATCAATCAACTAGTTTTGGACATTTTATTTTTCTTTCAAATGGAGCTGTAGATTGGTAATTACCATTGCAAACCTAGTGCATTCCCGGGAGCTGGTATCACTTTTTATTATGGCATCATATGGGTGGATACCAATATCCTCATTGTAATTTTGGCTCCTAATTTTTTCCACCACAGTGAGAGCCTTTTTTCGTCTCGCTATTCAACTACTCTAGGGCTTTCGGCGACTAACCTCGTAATTTGAACCATGGTCAAGTGACGAGGACGACATCTGAGCTGGCATTCCCCTCTCCCAATTCCCACATCAACGGAAAAACGTTTGAGCCTCGATATTGAACGTGCATCAACCCCCTCAGCACGGAGGGTCTTCAGCGGTACCAGGCTCGAATTCATGACACGCCAGCTACGATTCCGTTACCTTGACTACTAGGTTAGCGTGACCACAGTTTCATTTCCACAAGGAGGCAAATTGTACTAAGCAATGCGAAATTGTACTAGGAATTTAATTTTACCGAGGGCAGTTACACATAAGAAATGAAAATGTTGTTGGTTTTTGATTAAAGAATAGATATTTAATTTAATTGTGTGGCAAAAAACAAGCTCAGATTTAAAGTTCAAAATTGTTTAAACTTTGAATGTCTTCAAATTTTTTTGAAGACGTTAAAATTAAACAGTAAAAAAGGCAAAATAAATAAGTTAAACTAAAAGAAATGCCCCCAAAAAAAGCACATCTCTTTTACACTACAGTAATAACGCTACACCACAACAAAAAACAAAAGTAGGCTACACGGACGCAAAAAAACCCCACTTTCTTGCTCTAGCAAGTGTGCTCTACTAAGTGTACTGCAGTACTTATAAGCACCACAAAGTTTATCAACTGTAAAATTAATTGCATACACTGTTCACTCAGGATAAATAGTCAAATCGTTTTCTAAGGTCTTACTAACATAAACACACACAAAAATAAGACACCTTTTGACATTAATTACTTTTTCGGAACAAAAATGACAATCTTCACTATCCGATCAAAATGTCAGCTGAAAACGCAACTTCCGTTTTAAAACTATTTGCCTTCCCCGCTAAAATACTCATCATGGAACCCGTGCTGCCGTATATCCTGGAAGAGTGGAGAATTAAAAGAATATTCCTGTTAAATATCGTAAAGAGTATTCGTAAAAATGATTTCTGTAAGTAATTTTAAAGTGGGTGGTACTTATAAATACTGTCAGTAGATGAAGGGTTAATTCAAAGCTAGATATTTGAGGAGCATATTATTTTAATTCCTAGATTAATGTATTTTTCAGGTCTTCCATGTCAGATATTTACCAGTGGATTCAGAGATTGCGAGATAAAAATTTACTCTAATTTCTTCTATATGTGTTTTATTTATGGAAGCAGTATCGTGATTTCCAAGATTATTTCATAATATCCACATATGCTTTTAAAAGCCAAAGTGTAACATCTATTGCAGGTTATAATCAAAATGAATCTTATGTTTAAAGGATAAATTTCAATAATTCTACTTTTATAATTCAAGTTAAACTGTTCGTCAAGCATTTGACCAGTTGTCCTCAAAGAAGCCGGTACCGCTTCCAGGAGGTGATGAGAGGAACTCAATGGGTGGTTACAGTATTTTGAGCAGTAGTGGCGTAACGTGGGCCTTCGCCACCTGGGGCCGACCCGAAATTTGTCGTCTCTCTATTTTGATTATTAGAAAAAGTAAAAAGAAAATTAGTAAAAGTAAAAAAAGCAGCTTAAAATGTTTTTATCGATTAAGAGAATGCCCTTTTCGGGTTTTTTTCATAGCAAAATCTTTTATAGAATTGTCAATATCAATATGTATCAGTGACGCACATAAGGGGGGTGTCCTAGGGGTCTGGACCCCCAAAGCCCTTGATTTTTTCCCGATTGATTATAATTCTAAGTATATAGTACGTAAAATTTAATTAAGTATTTGTTATTAGTGATTAATTTTAATAATTAACCCTCTAACCGGATAGCACGGAAAATTCCGTCAGTGTAAAGATGCTTTGAAAATGGACTGCACTGATTTTTCTGCCTTCAAGTAACGTTTTCAAAAGCGGATTAGCCGCACTTTTCTGAAATCCCTTCCCCCTTTTAAGGTTTAACATCTTGAAAGATAATTGGGGACGGTGGAAGCAACACAGCAGGACACTGATAGGAAGTTTTATGGCTCGCAGGAAACCCCGTGTTTTGACCCTGGGGCAATCGTAAAAAATCGGGGGGAAATTTCTTTAGACCTCAGGAAGTGTTTACTTGTTACCTCGTATTTTAAAAGTTTTGAAAAGTCCCAATGCATAAGTAAAATATGTTACAATTCCCTTTTGGTTTCATATTAATTTGAAACTGTAACAAGTTGGGGCGTGTCAGTGCAATCTGCTATTTTATATAGTTAGACAAATTATCTTTTTTTAAGTATATTCTTTCGCTTCATTTTTCTTATTTTAATCAAAGCTTTCAGTTTTTGAAACATGATTATTTTATTATAAGATACCGAAAAAATTAATAAAACACCAAACTCTTTAAAATTTGAAACCTTTTAAACTTTCCAACCACTAAAAATGAATAAATTTAAACTTCATCAAATCATTTGAAACATTTTCTTACACTTTGATAAAAATAATAACGAAAAAAAACTAATTAAGATCTATTAGTTCTTTTTTTTTAGATTTCAAAGCCCAAGTGTTCAGGGAAGTTTAAGTACATTGCCTAGTTACATATTGTTAAAATACACAGAATTATATTTGAATTTTAAGTGCTTGAACTTCAGTTTACATCAAAGACAACATGAATGAAGATTTTCACACATTTTTTTTTATAACTTGAATGCTTGAATAAATGGTAATCAAAAATATACGGAAACATTTACAGTAGACATTTATGCATATAAATAAACATAAAAATCAATTTTAAATTCGAGCTATTCAAAAACATTCGAATTATTGTTCAAAAATATCTATACAAAATACCTCAACATTTATCTTTTTTTAAGGTGACAGAACACCTTTAAAACTCAATTTTTGGTCAAAATATCGATTTTTCGTTTTTGGTCTTATATTAAAGTTCAATCTTTTATCTTTGTAAATCTGTTTAAATTTTGTTTCTATCTTAATTAGAAGCCGAGTTACAGCTTTTTCAATATTACTTAATCATCAATTTCTCGGACCCGAAATAATTTCTGCTAACCGGAAGTGGCCGAGTTGTTTGTTTACGTTTCTCTTTCATAGTATATGGCATGAAATATTATATAATTAATATACAAATAGTTAGTCAGAAATTAAAATAGAACATTTAAGAATAAATATAAATGTATTTGGAAATACATTTTTCCTTTTTTATGTGTAAAACCTGGCAGCAAGTTTGTTGTTTTGACATTATTTACATATGCGTTGGATTTTCATGCTGAAAGAATTGACAGCGTAAAAAAGTTTATTTGATTGTTATATTCAGTTTTATTTTAACTTAAAAATAGTTAAAAGTATTGCTAAAAAGCGCAAGCGGCAATTTTATGGTAATAAATTCACAAACACTTCGAAAAATAATAGCACTTCAGCAGTTCTTGAATGTACTGTCAGCTGTTGGGAAATGAGATTTTATCAACTGCAGAAGAAATAATTGCTTGGTCCTGTGTTTGGTAACAGAATCGTTGACCTTGAACTTATTGTGGAAGCTTTTGCTCAACTTTGCTGCCCAAAATATTTTGCTGAAAAAGCAGAACTATTCGAGGATTCCTGATATGGATTGTGCTTCCATTTTACACTAAAATGTAAGTGTTGTGACTTTTTTTTTTTGCATTTGCTTCATGAAAAAAAGTTGTAAGTGCACCTGTATTAAATACCAGGCTAGTATATGATATGCGGCAGATAGGCAAATGTTTTGCTGGGGCATTTAAATTATGCTCAACATTAAATTTGCCTCGACTAACCAAAACTGCTTACAAAAATCAGGATGCAAAGCTTTTAAAAGTGGTTCAGAAAGTAGCTGAGGAATCCATGATAAAAGCTGCTACTGAGATTGTGGACAAAAAACAAAATCTATCATCCGATATTGTAAAATGTGGCATATCGGTGGATAAGCACATGGCAGCGAAGAGGCTATACATCTATGAATGGCTGTGTTGCTGCAATATCAGTTGATACTGGTAAGGTGTTAGACATAGAAGTTATGCCGTCCTACTGTCCAACATGTAAGAGACTTCAGACTATGCCAAGAAACTTTGAATATGAGTCGTCAAAAGCCGACCACATATGTCAGTGTAATTTCACAGGCTCTTCATCAAAAATGGAAATTGTGGGGGCTTCCCGAATATTTCTTCGATCTGAAAAAAATCGCAGACTGCATTACACTCAATATTATGGGGATGGCGACTCAAAAGCTTTCATGAGTGTGAAAGACACTTATGGATTAAACAGTGTGACCAAGTTTGAGTGCATTGGCCATGTACAAAAGAGAGTTGGTTAGCGTCTGTGAAAACTAAAACTAAAGGACTGTCTGGAAAAGGCAAATTAACTGATAATTTTATTGACAGACTTCAATCTATTACGGAATTGCAATCGCAGCAATGTCGGTAACTTAAATGCCATGCAGCAAAATGTAATTGCTGCGTTATATCACTGTGCATCAAGTAATAAGAAACTGATGCATGGTCAATGCCCAATAGGGAAAGAAAGCTGGTGTTATTTTCAGCGGGGATGGCAAATGGAACAAAATGTTCCACAAAATATGCTGGTTTATAAAATGATGTTTTAAATAAAATTAAACCAGTATATTTAGAACTATGCGACAAACAGATATTAAGTAAGTGCTTGCATGAACGCACGCAAAATGCCAACGAGTGTTTTAATGGAATAGTTTGGCAAAAAGTACCAAAGGAAGTTTTTGTTTCGCTCAAAACAATTAAATTTGGGTCTTATAATGCTATTATACACTTCAATGAAGGATTAAATGGGTGTCTAAAAGTTTTTAATAAAATGAATATAGAAAACCCTGGGATGTTTACCTTACGGGGATATAAACATTTAGATATATAAATGCAGAATCCGGAAATCAATTCATAATGCAGACCCCAAAACAAAGAAACACAGAAAAATTTTAAGGGTACTTAAAAAGAAAAAAAATAGTGTTTTAGAAGTTAAAGAAGGAAAGGATTATAAATCTGGTGTATTTTAATAAGAAAGTAAGTGTTTTCTTGTAATCATATGAGTTTAATGTTATTTTTGTCGTTTTCTCAAAATGAGTTTTTTCACATTTTTTCTTACCGCAAAACACAATATCTCAAAAAAATTATGCTTGAATGAAATAAAAATTTTATATGTATGTTTTTTAAATACTTATACAGGGAATAGACCTTTCTTAAGAGTTTGTGTTGAGTAGAAATTTTTTTATATAGCAATAAAATGAAAATTACAATAGCTTTTAAAGAAAATGTCAACGTATAGAAGCTCGAAACACAATAACTTCCCACGTAATAGTTGTATTACCAAAATAAGAATCTATTCCCTAGATAAGGTTATATGCTATATTATTCAATTTACAAAATGTCAATATATTTATTTTATTTTCAGTTATCATGTTTTGCGTAAAGTCTTATTTTTGCTTATTTTTTTAATAAAATACCCCTTTGACACTAAAAATGTATACTAACAAAACTTTTTTGGGGTATTTTTCTAATTTTAGAGACCCATAAGGTCATAAAATATGCATTTACAGGCAAAATTCAGGTTAATTCAAAAAATTTTCTTCGAAGGTGTTCTGTTACCTTAAAGGCTAACTGAATAAGTAATTAAAATCTGGATATTTTTTGAAATCTCGACCTTATAAAGCTAGAAATTTTATGTTAGAAATTCCATTTGAAATTTCGAAAAAAAAAATGCATCGTGCAGTTAAAAATTATTTACCATAAGTTTTAGCAATTGTTTAAGTATAATAAAAATTTCAAATTTTATTATATAGCTTCTTTGGTATCTTTTAATATTTTTCGAAGATTTCATACAATTCAGTTGAAAACTGCATGCTAAGAGCAAAAAATATACTAAAAAAATTGATGAATATACAATTACAATATATATAAATTCTTACATAGAAGCAAAACTGAGAAGCTAAAGCGTAGGAATGAAAATTTTTGAGTATATATGAAGTAGTTTTCGAAATATTTATTTTAAAGTTCAGAAAATTTGTCTGCGTTATGTTATACTTAATATTAATTAAATGGTTAAAATAATATGTTAATATTAGTCATGTAATCGTTTGATGACACATTCATATACTAATAAAAATTATCATAGTCATTGATGCGAATGTCAAGAATTTTATGTAATTTTAAATTCAGACATTAAGATATTGATGTAGAAAATATAAAACGACCATCTAAAATACATGAAAAATGCAGTCTGCTATAAAATGATCTTGACAAACAAAATCCGGCATTTTTACTTACTATGGCAGAGCCGGCTTAGTCAGGGGTGATCTGGAAAAACAGAGAGAGAACCGCGGTTTTGATGGATGCCGCTCTAGCTTTTAAAGTTCCCAGGAAAAATTATATATATATATATAAATTACAAATGCAAAAATAAATCTTGTAATTTTCCATACATTTTTATAACAACGAATTGTGGAATTGGCTTCCAATGCATTGTTGTGTTTGACAATATGTAAGGTAACCAAGCCTACTTTAGATAGATTTGTACTACTTCTTCGTAACCGTATTCCTTTTAAAATTAATTCGTGCAGCCGAAATGCACCTTTTGCACCCTTAAAAATTTATGTAAACTATAACGGTTAATTTTAATTTATGCAACTTGTGAAATGTTCATAATTAACCATTTCCGTCTAAACAGTTTACATGAAAAAAAAAGTTTGGACTCCCTCATTCATTAGGGATTTATATAAGATTCTAACATTAAATTTTATTTTTCACCGAATAGGATCGAGTGGTAGTGTATAGGGCTTCCACACCACAGGTATGGTGTTCTCTTAACGGGCTGCGCAAGGTCGACTCTGTCTTTCATCCCCGCTACATTGGGTCGATAAATGAGTACCAAGCTTGCTTGGGGTCTTAAACACTGAAGGTCTCTGTTCAGACAGACCACCAAATCAGGACATCTGTTCATGCACCTCAGCGTCCAGTGGTCACGTGTATTATGATGGGACAGTAGTTCCTGGCCCTCATGGATTGTTGTGTCACTGAGTTTAAGTCTTAAGTTTGAGGATTACCTCACTTTGGGGATACCCCTTAGATAAACATGTATTTCCACTCATTTGCAATTAAACATTTTTCTTTCAATTACGTTTATTTCAGAAGGAAGTTTGATTTTTCAAATGTATTTGCTTAATAACATGTATATTTGTGTATTATATTAAAAATTTGACCTATCCAAAATTACATGTTTTTAGCTCCTCTAAAAGCTTTTAGGATTTTACAACTGATCTTACAATCCATATACGTTTTATAGTAGTATATTTAAAAATGGTAAAGACATTTTTACGACTGTGTGAGCTTTTATGCCTCGTTTATAAATATAAAAATTGCATTCAGCTACAGTTTTTAAAATGTACTGAAATAAGCGGAGGAATAGGATACTTTTACATATTATGAATATTTTTGACTGCAGTAAGATATATTTATATTTCAGTTTCTTTACAATTTGAATAGAAGTTGTAAGCCATTTTGCGAATAGTTTGATATTGAGTATAAACCTATAGGCTGTTTAATATTGTAAAGTGTTTTACTTTGATACCAGCACACATTAAAATAAGGCTCATTTGCAGTTATATGATCAGCTTCAGTGATATTTAAATTTTCAAAAATAGTCTACACGTACAAAAACATTCTTTCACAACCGCACACCACATCTCTCTCTCTCTCTCTCTCTCATACTATATCTTCCCTACAGCAGGAAATATTTGTGTATACTGAAAAATTTAATACAGGATACATTTCCAAGTGTTAAATTTGTTTTTAAAATTTGGTATGAATACATTGTGGAACTGTCGGTTAACTTCACTGAACAAAATTGTTTTAAGTGTGCTGTTTTGAAAGACAAAGTTAATTAGGGAGAACTTTTCTCACAAAAGAATTTGTAATGACTGAATTGTGTGAAAATGTAGTTATCGATGTGTGACATTTTTCCTTGTAATAAAAGAAACAGAAAGATAAGAAATTTAACTTGAGTAGAAAATGGTTAGAAGTACTGTCATGCGCATTTGAGAAGAAGTATATCCTCCATTAAAATTAAAAATTATTGACTAAATGTGTGTTATGTCCATCACAAATGCCGATGTAGATAAGGAATTTTTATTTAATACAAGAAGTCCGAAAAGGAGAACACTAGGAAGGAAAATTTAAATTTTTTCCGAAAAATATTCAGTTAACATAAAAATATCTTTTATATGATTTTAATTAAAATAAATTAAAAGTATTGAAATCCTTTGTTATGCTATTTTAAATTAAAAATATAACTGAATAGAGAAAGATCGGTTTTATTTCATAAATATAATCATCGTATGTACCATTTATTGTGTTATTGTTTAAAAATGAGATAGGGCCTTTGCTCTTTTTACCTCATTACTTTTTTAAAAAACAGGAAAGTGAGCGCGTTTTCTTACTCTCATATTCAAAAATGAATACAGGATGCTTTTTTCTGGTTCAAATCGCAATACCAAATATATATATATATATTTTTAATTTTTAAAAAAATGACAGAAAAATAAAATTTGTTTGAATAAAATATAATTATTTTTCAACTTCTAGCATACTATTTATTTCATTTTTTCCTTTTTTTTACCCTGCATTTTGTTTTAATTTTACTGTGACGGAACATATAGGAGAAAGAAACACCGAATTCCACTACAGTTTCATACAAGATTGCCCAAGGCAACTCTACAGCTAGCTGTAAACGATTGATCTCTTGGTTCTTACTTGACAAAGTAACCGAACTAGGTCATAAAATTGTCCCCGTTCGACCTCCCAAGTTCTAAAAGGGGGAAAGGAAAGAAGGCTGTTGCATTTTTAAAGCGATCTTCAAAATAAGAGTTAACGCTTTCGGATTAACTTTTTAGTAGGAAGGTACCCACTTAGAGGGTTAATGCTTATTATTTATTCAATAATTGGTTTTTTAACTTTTTTTTGTTCCCAAAAATCGACAAAATCAAAAGGAGCATGATACAAGAATGGTAGACTTTCGACCCTGGACCCCCCCCTTGAAAAATTCCTGTTTGCGCTACTGATATGTATAGTATGTTCAATGGTCAGAATAGCTAAATTTGTTAGCCTTAATGTGAACAAAGTCGTTATGAGATAATTTTTGATTAATTTTAGTTTAAAGAAGCTTCTCTCGCAACTAGCATTACTGATGGCAGATGTTAAGAAACTCTCAACATTATGGCAATGTTTGGTAAACCATTTTCAAGTTTGGACTGAATAATATATTTTAATAAACCCAGAGAGCCGGACCTAATGAGTTCTTTTTTACAACCTGGGTCTGCATCTACAAAAGCTTGTAGACGTACGCTCAAGTTGTAATTCTTCTTTATTAATTTCTTGAGGAGCTTTTATAAGTTATATATATATATATATATATATATATATATATAAGTTCGTCCATGCTCAACATCACATCAGTCCTTAAAAAAGCATATTTTTGCGCTAGATTCTGCAACTGTTGGAATCCTTCTCGAATTACAGCAGTTACTCTGTCTGTTGAAGAAAACATTGTTCGCCTCAAGTCATCTTCGTATAACTGAACATCTTTAGTTCCGTCGCCAAATATTTGCTTCTTCCTGATTCGTCTTTGGGGATCAAAAGAAATTTCAAGCTCTTCACAAACACTTTTAGCATATATTAAAGCGTCATCCACGAATTCCTCTCGTTTTGCTTCTAGTGCGGTCTGTAAAGCACGTATTTTTTAAGCTCATTGATGGATATTTAGCAAATAACTTTGAGCAACATTGATTTCACACAACACTGGTTGCCAGAAACCTAAGTTACATAAAAACGAATGCGATTGCATTGCGACTAATAAACTTCCTGCATCTGTGCATGTATTAAAACTTTCACTCTCTCTCACTCTCTCTCTCTCTCTCTCTCTCCTCTCTCACTCTCTCACTCTCTCTCTCTCTCTCTCTCTCTCCACTCGTTTCGTGCGACGTTAATATTCAATCAATCAATCAATCAATCAATCTCCACTCGTTTCCGTCAGTTTCGTCACGCGGGTGTGATTTGGAGTTTGAAATATTTTTTTAATTTAAATATTGCAGTGCTTACCGCCGCCCCTTTTCGTATGCTACCCTGGGCCATGGCTCCCTCTGCACCCCCGACGTTACGCCATTGAGCTGCTAAAAAAACCTGGAGCAAATCCAAATATCCTCCTCACTTCAAGTTTAAGCCGCTGATTGGTGCTGACATCTGGTGAGAATTGTCAAAATAATGACTGGTGTTCACTGCCAAATTGATATAAACTACTTGCTCTTTAAAAAGATTTGTTGCCTATGCTAAGACTCTCATTGACAGCATAATATTTAATACGTATTTCATATAATAGTCAGAGAATTAGGAAATAACATTAAAGTTCCTTTCAAGATCAATCAATAAGTGATTTCCAAAATAGTAACATAGGTTTAATGTCTGTGTTATTAAATGTCTATACTAATATATTAACGATTTATTAAGATGTGAAGCGCAAAAGTAAAGGGTTTTTTTTAAACGGGTGTTCCTTTCATATAAATATTTTTCGCTTTATTGACTTTGGGAGGGGGGGATGAATTTGTCATATTTTGGCTACTATTTCTTCTCGGTAGGAAACAATGGACTTCCCAATGAGATTACTCAATTCAATAAAAGTGCTGAGTCTGTTGTGAAAAATTTACGAGAATCTATGGAAGGATACTAGATCCTTCTCTAACTCTTGGATTTTCGGCTATCGAGACATTAATTAAAATTTTTTCAATACCATTTTTCAGGATAAGAATTCTTAGAACTTATTTTCATTATACAAGAATACCTTGCTTAATTCGGCTTCATTCAATATTGAATGTACGATTAGTATAATTTGAGTAATATAAATTCAAAGAGTAGAACACTAACTGATTCATTATTATGTGGTTTGTGATATGATTCTGCTTCGGAATGTTCCCAGTAAAAAAATAGTGCTGATTGGCGCTCATGTATCTAAAGGGTGTTTTTTTGAGAGGTATAGAACTTTAAATTGCAATAAAACAACGATGTATTATTCGATTGGCATGAATTTTTTTTATTCGAAAGATAATCTTGTGGCATTACATTTTAAATATGATTTCTGGCATAGGACTGCCACGGCTGGCTCGGATGTAGTCCAATCTGGACGTCCTATTTTCGATGACTTTTTCCAACATTTGTGGCCGTATATCGGCAATAACACGGTAAATGTTGTCTTCCAAATGGTCAAGCGTTTGTGGCTTATCCGCATAGACCAATGACTTTACATAGCCCCACAGAAAATAGTCTAGCGGTGTTAAATCACAAGATCTTGGAGGCCAATTCACAGGTCCAAAACGTGAAATTAGGCGGTCACCAAACGTGTCTTTCAATAAATCGATTGTGGCACGAGCTGTGTGACATGTTGCACCGTCTTGCTGGAACCACAGCTGCTGGACATCCTGATTGTTCAATTCAGGAATGAAAAAGTTAGTAATCATGGCTCTATACCGATCACCATTGACTGTAACGTTGTGGCCTTCATCGTTTTTGAAAAAGGATTCCACCAGCCCATAAAGCGCACCAAACAGTCAGTTTTTCTGGATGTAACGGTGTTTCGACATACACTTGTGTATTAGCTTCACTCCAAATGCGGCAGTTTTGTTTGTTGACGTAGCCATTCAACCAGAAGTGCGCTTCATCGTTAAACAAAATTCGCTTATGAAAATCGGGAACAACGGCAATCTTGTTTTGGGCCCATTCGACGAATCTACGCCTTGCTTGATGATCGTTTTGATGAATTGCCAAACCAAACTGAGAATAAATCACTTGACAGCTGTTAAATCAGTCGCCATCTTGGAAAGTAATGCCAACTTAAACTTCTATACCTGGGGGAAAAAACACTCTTTACTAAGTTGATCACTAGGAATAGGGGCTCGTCGCAAATACAGATTCAGGGGCGTACCTACTGCCGTATCAATGATATGGGGGCGCCAATATGTGTAATTACAGTCTACTAACAAAGCCTCCATATCTAAAAAAGGGCCCCTAAAGAATTTTGATACAGGGCCCCCTCAGAGCTAGCTACGTCAGTGTACAGATCCCAACAATCTGTATGATTGCTTCTCAACAAGTGCATCAATTATACTTATCATCCGATTCACGTAACTGAATGGGCTCTTTTTCGAAAATTTCTATACGTAATATCATTTACACGTCATTTTATACATATTGTCATTTTTGAACTTTTTAATGAATGAAAAGCGAAAATCCATTAGTTGGGATAAACTAAACAAACAAATTGTTAAAACTACAAAAAAAAAAACCTTAAAAAATATTAAAATTTACGGAAAATGGCGCAGAATTTGCCAAGATAAATAATAATAATTATAATAAAAAAATTGTATGAATCTTTTCGTTCGAAAGAATGTGAAAGAAAAAGTAAAATATAATGATTATGGAAAACTACAAATAATTTTGCTTCCAAGAAAATTGTAAAGCAAAGAAGTACTTTGATGTTGAATTCGAAAAGGCATTTTTCACTTTGGACTGAGAAATGCAACCAAGAACGCGGGAAGGTAAGGTTATGTAATTCATCTCCCCTTTTGTTTTCTCCTTAAGATAAATCCATGCTTTTCAATGCCATACACTATTTTCAAAAGTGCGAGTTGTCCTTTAAGGCAGTGCTCCGCAACCTTTTTATCGCTGCAGACCGGCCAACGTTTGATAATTTTACCGCGGCCCGCTGAGGGCGGGACACGATGATTGTTTATATTTCAGATTGATTTGATTTAACAATTTTAATTTAGTTACATTTGAATATGCCTTCAGAATAAAATATAGTTGCATCAAAAAGGAATAAAAGTGATTTAACATGGAATATAAAGTGATTTCCGTGGAAAGAGTTGCGCGTGGAAAAATAAAATGGTACTAGTTTAATGTTCTTTAGGCGGCTCGGCACCATTTGATCCACGGACCGGGGGTTGCGGATCACTGCTTTAAGATAACTAGAAATTCAAGCAAATACATCAAGTCTTTCTTTCTACACTTACAGGAAACGAAATTGATGAACATTTCGAAGACTGTGGATGGTTCTTTCGCTTTAAAAACTGTTTAGTAATTCAAGATGTTCGCATTGTGGGTGAAAGATCAATTCCGGTAAAGAAACTGCGTCAAAAATCCCTGAAGAATCAAAGAATTATTGAAAAAGTCTACCTTGATGAGCAAATTTTTAACGCTGCCGAAACTGAGTTATAATTGAAGAGTAGTTACTTTCTTGTTTATCAAAAAATGAGCAATTTCATTCTGGTTATAAGCACTAAAGGATTGAGCTATCTTATTGCAAATGCATCTGGTGACAGTGCAGGTTTATAAATTGGGCACTCAGGGCCCAGAAAAACTGGACTTTAACGGATCCAAGAGCTCCTCCTTGGATCCACCAGTGCCAAGGGGGCCTGTAGATCTTCTGCGCCCCGGGCCCGAAATAAGTTTAAACCTGTACTGTCTGGCGATTTCAAATTAAAACCCATGATTGTGTATTGCACTAAAACTCCTTACATTTTAAAAGAATATGACAGAAGTTCATTAATTAATAAGAAAAGCCATTAGCCCTTATATAATAACAATATAGCCTTATTATTTTTAAATAATATTTCAGAACATTCTACTAGGCTGTCTAATTTTGGCGATATTGTCAAAATTCACACACACACATATTCTCTTTCCTCAAATTCTACTTACATGCTACAACCTGGGATAAAGAGGTTATTTCAACTTTTGAGGCCTTTTATTTGATACGATCGCTTTCACAAGAAGTTTAAGTAAACACTCCTTCTTTGACCCCATTTTGAAAAATTATAATCTTTGAAATACTATTGAAAGTACCTATATACACTGCTGGACAATTGCTAAGGACGGATAACACTATCATCCATAACAACCACAAAATGAAAGGAAGCAAAATGTGGAAAATTAGAATAAGTGCGGGATATTAGTAAGAAGAAGTATGAGTATGCAAATTTTTTTTCCACGTCTGTTCATCACGTGATAGCGTTCATAAGAGCTTTAAAGGTTTTGACGCGTGTGGACGGTTGTTGTTTCAAGTCAAAGTTTTACAGGAAAGATTTAATAGACGAACTTCAATTTTTTGGCATGTCTTCCCGACATCACATAGATGATTTTATGCGTGGCCGAATTATTGGAAAGATCGAAGAAGGGCGAAAAATAACAGATGTTGCCAGGGAGTTCGACATCACTCACAGCGTTGTTTCACGGCTGTGGAAGTCATTTAAAACTACTGGAATGTGTAGTAGACGGCACGGGGGAGGTCGTGTTAGAAGTACGACGCCTGCAGAAGACAGATATATAGTTCTATCAGCAAAAAGGAACAGCCGCACCACAGCTCAGCAGGTGGCAAATCAGTTTCTTGCTGCCTCAGGAAAGCAGATCTCCCGAAAAACTGTTGTCAGACGTTTGAGGGGAGAAGGACTATACGCACGCATACCTGTTGTGTGTGTCCCATTGACCAGACAGCACCGTACTGCCCGTTTGCAATGGTGTCGTGAGCATCACAATTGGACTGAACAGGACTGGGCATGCGTACTATTCTCAGATGAGTAGGTTCAGTCTGTCATCGGATTGTAGACGCCAACTGATCTGGCGCGAGAGTGGTACTGCTTATCGTCCAGAAAATATCCAGGAAAAGGACCGATATCCGACATGCAGTATCATGGTGTGGGCCGGCATCATGATCAATGGCCGCACGCGCCTACATGTGGTTGCGAATGGGACTATGACGGGCCAACGATACATTGATGAAATTCTACTTCCTCATGTTCGTCTTTTCCGTGGTGCTGTCGGTGATAAATTTGTTTTTATGAACGACAACGCAACATGTCATCGAACACTCGCTGTTCAGGATTGTCTAGACAGCGAAGGTATTCAACGTCTCGTATGGCCAGTGCGTTCTCCAGATCTAAACCTCTTTGAAAATGTGTGGAATGCTTTGGGGAGGCAAGTTGCTGGTCGAAACTATCCTCCGACAAACAAGAACACCCTCATCCGTGCACTCACAGAGGAATGGGATAAATTGCCTCAACAGCTGCTGGATAATGTTGTGCAAAGTATGGTAAGACGAGTAGAATGTTGCATCACACTCCACGGTGGACATATCTCATACTGATACCTTTCTTTAAGGTGCCTGCTGACTTTTAGATGCATTGTTCCATTTCTCCGTACGCAGATCAAATGAACATTTTTTTTTCTTTCAGATGTTTCACAGCTTTTGTACTTTCCAGAACAATAAATATTCTTTATTCTAATGTCTGAACAGTGTGGCAACTATATTTTATCCTACTAGGCCTCATGTCTCGCTTAATGTTATGCTACATAGCAATTTGTGATCCGTCTTTAGCAATTGTCCAGCAGTGTATTAGACCTCTATGGAATAAAGAGAAGGAAAATAATATGTAAACCATGTTGAAATAGATTTTTCCTCAATGTGTAGATGATTTTTGCAGCTTTTATCTTGAAATGGATACTATCATTGCAGACGTGGATCTAGGACATGATTTAAGATTTGACTTTTTAAATACTGTCAATGTGGAATGCATACACATGTACTCTAAGCCTCTTGACGACGAATTTATCTGAAGATGCTGGTGAAGAAGAAAGAGAAATTGAAGAAAATGCGAGGAAAAAGAGTTCGAGATGTATATTGTGAAGGGAAAAAAAACTTCGCAAAACAGTTCGAATTGATTTAAACCCTTTAACGCGTGGTGGTATTTCTCCGAAACTACCATTTTCTGAAAAATACCTCTAAACGTGCAGTGGTATTTGAATGAAACCAATGGTTCTACAGATATCTTTTATCTTTCATAAAAGACACTAGATGTCAACATTATACAAGAAACTCTTCTTTCTGTGAGAAAAATATATCATTTTAAAAACCTTTTTTGAGCACTTTCAAAAAAAGTTTTTTTAGTAAATAAAAATAGATAAATATTCAAAGTAAATTATGTACATTTTTGCTGTATATGCTGTTCATAGCATAACTAATTTTTAGAATGATAAATTATAAAAAGAACTGCCTCATAATAAGTCATCTAAGTGGTGGTTTCACAGATATACCACCGCGTGTTTAGAACACGAAAACTGTACGACTTGTAGCACACACGCTCAAGAGATATTACTTCTTGTTTTTCTTTTTTCTCACGCAGTGCAGTAACTAATAATTTATGGGGATTTTGTTTATATTGAAATGGTGATGTTTTTCTCGAATGGAAATTTTTTCTCCTCTCATTTACGTTCTCTTTATACTGAAGAGAGGTCGAATTTTTTGGATGGTGAATATATGTTCTAATATAGATGATACTATTTCTTTTAATATTATTTTTGTTTACCTCTTTCAATTAAATTTGCTAATATTTAATCCTTTGAAGCCAATTCTTATCAGTATTATTGCATGTTTTAATAATTTAATAATAAAGAAACAATGAAAAATCTGGCTATTGAAGATGATTTCAATCTCTTATAGTTATATTTTGTAATATTTAAGATTTAAAATATAATTCTACTACTTAATATTGCATGTTTTAGTAAATTTATTACAAAATATATAAAGAATAATCTTACAAATCTGATCCAAATCATATATTGTTCATCCGAGAATTATGTCGTAAGTGCGAGGTGGTACTCCAGTGAAACCACTTCCCCCCTCGGGGGAGAATGTACTGTAATTTTTTTATGGTATTTTCTCTGTTCTTAGATTGCATTTCTTAATTTCATTTTTAAAAATTCAGCGAATTTATTTTTCCGCACGTCAAAGGGTTTTAAAGAAAATGATCCAGATAAAAATAGGAGCCGCATGTACGGAGAAAAAAAAGTGCCTCAAAATTTTTTGTCGGATTTTCTAGTATAAATAAAATGTTTTTTTTTTCATTATATAAACAAAAGTGTTATTTTTTTACTCCCCACCATTTATAATTTTATATATACATATATATATATTTCAGGTAAATATACAAATATTTTTGTTTTTAATAAAATGTAATAGCAACGAATTACTCATTTTCTGCAGAAATAAGGTTTCATTCAATGTGATATTTTCTAAGAACCAAATAACCACATGTACTAACTGATAGATTTTTGTACTTATCAATTGTTTTTCATTATTATTATGATTTCTCGATTCAAATTATATTTCTTTTATCATTATAAGTCAATATTTTTTCCATCTATTGCGTTTATATTTAGTTTAATTCAGTTCAGTTCAATACAGTGATATCGCTGTAAAAAAGGAGACTTGGCCAACGCCTTATGCTCCGATAAAATTTTGATTAGTTTTTAAACCTAAGTTGTAACGTACAGCTCGTGATTGCATTGTCCATCAGTAGTTTGAATTATCGCCTTGTGCTTCAACCGAGATTGATGAAAGTAGAGTACCGAAAAACTACCAGCTGGAACCCCAGAATCCACTGGATGATGTCAAAAAATTTTCACCACCCCCCCGTGCTCCACCGCTTCCCATTTCGCTACCGAGGAACAAGACCATTCTCCGTGTTTGGAGATAAAATTTTTCAAAATTTCACGCTGCGATTTGTATTTGATACAGTTTAATATAAAATGTTCACTAGTTTCTGATACTTTACAATCTGCACACAAAGGAGAATCTGTTTGTTTAAAAAGGAAATATATATCATTTAAGGGTAATATTTTAGCTCGCAACTTATTGATTAAAACTTCTGTATTTCTATTTTTTGCTGCCTGTCTGTTCCATTTTTGTCTGTTCCAAAAAATTTTATGTCTCTTGCTATTTTTCCATATTTCTTCACTTTTGATTTTGTGTTGTTTTTTAAAATATGTATGTAGATCTTCATAAGTTATCCAAGAAATAATATTCCACGGCTCTGGAGAGGCTTTAGCTAATCTATCAACTTCTTCATTAATCCCTATTCCCTTGTGAGCTGGTACCCAAATGAATGTAATTGATTGAGCTATTTGGAGGCACTGATGTAAAGTTGAACTTAAATTTAATATTATCGTATTGGATTTTCTATTAATATTTTGGATGCTTTTTAGAACTGATAAGCTGTCCGTCAAGATGATATAATTTTCTGTTTCAGAAACCCAATTTTTTAACGCAGTCCATATGGCTATAGCTTCAGCTGTGAATATTGAAATCATTTCTTTCAGTATGAAATTTTGTGGAATTTTTTTCTTAGGGATCAAAATTCCTATTGATGTTTGATTAGTATTTTTTTTAACCATCGGTTGCTATTATGATATTGTTATTAAACTTTGGCTGAATGTAATCATCAAACATATTTTGTACTATGTCATCTGGAAGATCCTTGTTTTGAAATGGTAGTTCATGAGTATAGATGTTTATTTTGCGATTATCGTAAATTGGGGGAGGAGGGATCCATTGAAGAATATCTACTTTAGAGATGCATAATTCTTGGAGCAGATTGATCGTCTTTTGAAAAATACTGATCTCTTTTAATCTATATTTATAAAAAATACTATTTATATTCCAAAATAACCTTGCGTTCGGTGACTAGTCTTTTAATGCTATTTGCTTGGTTATAAATTTTTGGCAAAGAAAATTATGGCGAGTATTAATACTTCCATTCATAGACTCTGCTCTAAATAAATCCAACGGGGTATTTCTTGAGAGACCTAGGGCTAAACGTGAGGCAGCATTGTAAATCGGTTCTAGTTTCTGTCTGTTGCTATTGCTAGAAAAGGAAAATAGTTGACTTCCATAGTCAAAGATAGAACGGATTGTGGCATTAATAATATTTAAAAGATGATCAGATCTTGTTCCTATTTTCGGAGAAGATAAGGCTTTAATGGCATTTAAATATTTAAATCCTTTTTGACGTAGGTAATTAATGTGATTTTTCCAGGTGATATTGGGGTCGAAGATGATACCCAGGATTTTTTTTCAGACTCTTCACTTCGGGAATAGGTTTGTCGCATATTTTAAGTAATGGAGGTATTGTGCTTCTTTTTCTGGAAAAGTTGATTAGACTGCTTTTTTCTGGAGAGGTGGATAATTTCCATTTTTTACACCAGACTGAAATTTTATTTAAAGATTCTTGCATTTCGCCTATTGTTTTATTCCAATTTGTACCACTATTATATAAAAATATGTCATCAGCATAAACCAGAAGATGGCTGTCGTGTTGAATTTCAAAAATATCTGACATATAAATCATAAAAAGGAAAGGACTTAAGATACAACCCTGGGGTACACCATAATTGTTTGTAACGATTTTTGAAAAAATGTTTCTCCATTTGATTTGAATTGTTCTCTGATGTAAGAAGTTTTGAATCCATCGTAGTAATCTACCAGAGTATCCAACTTTGTTTAGTTTAGAAATAAGGCCATTTGGCCACACTGAATCATATGCTGCTTTAATATCCAACGCTACCAAAATAAAATATTCTTTGCGTTCTCTAGCCAGTATGATGTCACGTTGTAATTGAAGTAATGTATTAATGCTGCTTCTTTGAGGGTAAAAACCATGATGATTAACATGAAAAATTTTATTTTGAAAACTGAAATCTAGCATTCTATGTAGAATCATTCTTTCTAATAATTCGGCAATTACTGAAGTAAGACATATAGGACGGTATGACGAAACTTCCTTGGTATTTTTGTGAGGTTTTATGAAAGGTAGGATAATTGCGTGAGTCCAGTCTTTAGGAATTTGATTTGAAGACCAACTGTCATTAAATGATTTCTGAAGGAGATTTATTGCTTTGATGGGGAGATGGTTTATTGATTGGAGAGAAATTTTATCATGCCCTGGACTGCTGTTCTTTTGATGAGATATTGCTATTTCTAATTCTTTTAAAGAAAAAGTTTTATTAATATCCTGGCTATTGTCCGGAATAGAAATATTTGGAATATTATCGTTGTTTTGTTTTGCGTAATATTGTAAAAAACAGTTCGCGCTTGGGATTGTTCGTTTGTTAATATGGTTCCGTTATTTTCAATAAAATATTAAAGGAAGAATAGTTAAGATTTGTTCTATTTTTGATTATTCAGATTATTTTAAAAAGAACTTTAGGAGAAGATATTTTTTCGCATGTCTTGTGCCAAAAATTTTCTTTACAGGCTTTAATTATTCGCTTAAGTTTTGCGCTTACTTCTTTATATTTTATCCAGTCTTCTTCTTTAAAGTTTTTCCTTGCTTTATTAAGGAGTTTTCTTTTTTTGGCTCTTAAATGCCCGCATGCTGCTGTCCACCATGGAGCTCTTGAACTGATCTGTTTTTTTTCGGTTTCTTGAGATAAGATTTGAGCGTTTTTAATTTCTTTTATAATATCTATATTTATGTTTTCATTTAAATTTACATTTTGTTGAATAATATTGGTAAATTTGTTCCAATTTGTTTTTTGTTTACAATTATTAGTTACTGAGCGGTTTGCTCTTTTGTAATTAATAATTATAGGGAAGTGGTCACTTCCAAAATTATCGGTATTTGTGGACCAGGATAAATCATAATTTAAATCTATAGATGCTAAAGAAAGATCTATAGATGTAAAAATTCCCGATGAATGGAGATAAGTTGGACTTTTATCTCGTTTAATAATATTAAATCATTTTCAATGATCCAGTCAAAAATCTTTTTTCCAGAAGCACTGGAATTTTTTGAACCCCATATCTCATGAGATGCGTTGAAATCTCCCAATATCAAACTGTGATTATCAATATATGATGCTATTTTAGATAAATTGATGTCTTTAAAGTTACCCGGTGGGATGTATATATTAAAAATTGTGATTGGAACTAAATCTATTTGAACTGTGACTATTAAAATTTCTAAGTCTTCACTAATTTCTGAGAATATTTTTATTGCGCCAATATCTTTATTTAAAACTATCATTAACCCTCCTCCTCTTTTGATTTCTCTATCAATTCTGAATATATTCTTATTGGGAATTGTGAAAATATCTTTTGAAAGATTGGAGCGAAAAGAATATCAGGCCTCTTGTTTTTAATTCCACGTGCTTTCCATATTGGATTATGTTCATGATTTAAAACGAAAAAAAAAAAGGTGCGATACTACGAATTAGTTTAAAAATTCGAAAAAAGAAATAGATTAATATTGAGTTTTTAGCGAGAATATAAGAAAATGTGATTATTTATTTAAGTTCCTTTATTTTTTTCTACTACACTATCTAATGTGTTTCCTCTCTGTTCTGATATTTTCTTGAATCTTTTTGCCTTTTCATTCTGTTTTCTACTTATGAGACAATCATCATCTTTTTGAATTGTTTTTTATATTGGATGCAACTTTTTTTAGGGTGGATTCCATGGTATTCATTAGGGAAGAAAATCTTAAATTTATTTGTGCGACGACGGTATTCAGTTATGACGTGAAGCGTTGTACTATTTGTTCTAATTTCTTTTCGAATATGTTATTGTTTTCTTCAAATTTCATCTCTAATTTCGCAAACTTTTTTTCAAGATTTTCTATCTTCTCTGTTTGATCATTATATGTTTTGGCCGAGTATGATGTTTTTTTTATCCCTTTGGAATACCTCAATTGTGCTTCATTTCTCGAGATTTGTTGGTGTACTTTTTAATTTTTAAGATTTCAATTTCTTCTTTATATTTTTTGCAATCTATATCATTAGCTTCATGCCCCTCTCCACAAGAGCTGCATTTTT
Organism: Trichonephila clavipes; assembly: GCA_019973935.1. Classification (NCBI taxonomy): domain Eukaryota; kingdom Metazoa; phylum Arthropoda; class Arachnida; order Araneae; family Nephilidae; genus Trichonephila; species Trichonephila clavipes. The sequence continues at coordinate 14,062 of BMAU01020745.1, read as the reverse complement.
TTATTTTTATTTCTTTGCATTCGTTTTCAGAGTGGTTCAGTGAACAAATTCGGCATTTTATTGTGCTTCTACAAAATTTTTTAATGTGTCCAAATTTCACGCAGTTTGTGCATTGCCTAGGTTTTTCATAGTAAAGAGTAGTTTTAATCATTTCAAATCCAATAGGAACTCTTTCGGGAATACTGCATCCAATTTGGGTAACTTTAACTGTTTTGATCGGTGTAAATCCATATTCTGTTTTTTTGGTAAAGCGTTGGATATCAAAAATTGCGTAATTGTAATTTTCTAATTCCGATTTTATGTCGTCTATTGTATATTCTGTGTCTATTCCCTGCAATATATAATTAGTGGTTAGGCCAGTAAAGAACAATCTTGTACTTATTTTTACTCCATTAATTTCTTTAATTTTTAAAGCTTCTTTGGCGGTCTCGCAATGATTTGTTTTAATTATGATCTCACCGTTTCTTGTTTTTCTTATAAGAACATTTTTTTTAATTGTGAACTCTTTCATTATATTTTCTTTTAGTTTAAGTGGATTACCATTCTGAAAGCCATTTTCTGATTTTAAGAAAATTGTAATATTTGGACACGTGTTTAAATTTTGTCTTTCCGCAAACTTGGTCAATAATTCTATATCTGTGAGATTACACCTATATTTATTGAATGAAAAATTTGAATTTCCGTGTTCCACTTCCATATTATTATTTGGTTGAGGGTAGTCACCCATTTTGTCTTCCCTACTCCAACACTCAAAATTGTATAAATACACTATCTTGTGTAGATAATTAAATTAAAAGCTCTTATCCGAAAATAGAATAAAAATTATATGAACTAAATTTCAATACAAAATAAAAATTCAAAACGATCTCACCCGCTCGAACCCACTTGAAATGTCAAAACTCAATAGTCTACCACGGCGTGTAGTGCTTACTCGCGCATTCACTAAAGATGCAATCTGCGCGTGCCTTATCTCTTCAGCAATAGCGACCCCGTTTATTCATTCCAACTTCGTACTCCCTTCCTGTGGCCGCGGTAGTTTAGTCAAGGTATCAAAATCTTGGTTGGCTTTTCACGAGTTCGTGCTCAGTACTCCTAAAGACCCACCGTGTAGGGGGGCGATGCACGTTAAATCTATCGAGAGCTCAAACGTCCTCCCGTTGATGTGGTGTAGTAGATAGGAGAGAGGGTGCCAGCTCAGGTGTCGTCACTTGACCATGGTTCAAAATTAATTAGTCACCAAAAGCCCTCGTGTAGCTGAACGGTGCGACGTTAATATTCACTCACTCACTCGCACTTCCTTCCAGCGCACGCATTCCTCCGAGAGCAGGAAACAGAGCATGTGAATAAAAGCAAGTAATCTGAAAACATCGTTTCGTACATTAATCTTACAACATCCCATGGACAAGTTCTACTTTGTAAGCAACAACATTGAGTCGAACCCACCTGAACTTCCGGTGTAATGTTAATCTATGGGAAAACATCGAAATTCAACTCAGTTTTTCGAAGTTCTAATGTAAGTTTTTGAAACTTTTTTTTAATTATATGGATAGAAGAGATGATTTGTAGATTTCAGATTTCGGACTTTATATTATTTATTTCAGTATCTTTTCTAAAATACCTTGTTAAATTTTTGGCTCACTTAGAGCAAGGTTGATATAATCTTTTTTGGCGACTAATGAAATGTTTAACAAGTATAATGTGTTATAAGTAAATAGTATTAGCTTGCGTGCGCCATATTGAATTTATTGTTGGTTATTTGCGTTTTCATATAAGATTTATTATAGTAATTATGCTAATATTTTTGTGAATTTTTTTGTTCCTTCTTTGGTCATCAAAAGAAAAGTAATGACAAATAATTCGGAATTTTTTTTGATTATTTGTGTTTGGTAAATTTTATATTCATTAAGATACTGCATGTACTTGCCGTCAATTGTTTCTACATATCACATTTTTTTATAGTTATTGGATTAAATTTCTTCCCTATTTATTTGAAGAAAAGTAATTATAAATATATGAAAAATACTTTTTTATTATTTATATTTTGTTAATTGTTCAACCACATTAAATCCCAATTCCTCCTTATCTAATGTTTGAAATTTTCTTATTGTTTCTATTTTGTTTAATTGTATGCCAATAAAGATTAATTATGCTAACTAAAGATTAACTATAATTTGTTATAGTTATTTGATCAGTATTTTGTAAATTATATTATGTTTAGAAAAAGAATAATATTATGTGTGTTAATTTATGAATTTGTAATTTATAGATCATGTCGAGTGGTTATTATATGGAATTGAATGAAACTGCAAAGGCTCGGTATGAGGAAAAATTATCTTGCAATGGCAACAAACTTCCTGATCCATTTGATCAGAGAACAACTGAACACGTATTTGTATATAATAAGAAGCTGTGGCCTCCAACAACTTTTGGAGACATATAAATGTACCTTGTAGAAAAGGAATATACTTACACAAGGGAAAAAATGAGGAATCACAAAGGTTTAGATGCATTTAATTATGTATTGCTTGGGAAAGTAAGTCCCATTTCACACACACACACAATCTATAGAAACAATGCTCTAAACATTTGTATTCTGACTTGCAAAGTAGAAGCTAGCCAGACTATGAATAAATTTCATAAATGCTGGTTTTCAGCTTTCTGCGATGGTATAGTTCATAGTGGGCATTGGACTTGCATGGCTAGGTATGCATTGTTTTTTAAATTAATAAAAGTGAAGGAAAACATATCTTTATTCTTGAATTTATATATTAAGACTTTCAATAATTTATGAGATTCATTGTTTTTAATTATCCTGAGAGATTCTAAATAGCCGTGTGTGTATATTTTAAAAATTACCACTTTTCTTTAAATAAGACATTTAAACTTTTGCTGTTCTTTGAAATTGTCCGATTGAACTTATTTGCATTGATGTGTTACTTTAAAATTAGCGTTCTTTAAGATTAGGAGAAGTTTGTTCTCATTTTGCAGCATTATTATTTGTTGTTGAAATGGTAAATAATGAGAGCCCTGCACCAACATCTGTAGCTTGTATGTGGAACAAAACTAGCAAGAAAGTAAGCTTCATGAAATAATACTTAGAAATTAAACTTAGTTTTAACTAGGCATTACATTTTTAAAAAGTTGCATATAAATTTTAATTTTGAAATATTTAAGAAATTTTCTAACATTAAAATCATTGTTGATAACTCAAGATAGAGAAAATCCTTCTGCAAAAGCAAACTTTTGTAAAAATTAAGTAGTAGAAAAAGAAAATGCAAACAGAAGGTTTTTAAAAAAATCAAAATTGCCTTCTGAAGAGGCATTTAAACTTTCATAGAAGCTATTAAGGTAAATTTATGAAAAAAAAAATTAATTAATTTATGATTATAACAGACATTTTTTTGTACTATTATTTTTTGCATTGGATCTTGTGAAACATCCCATTTTTCATCAATCATGAACCAATCACTTAACTTTGGGAAACAATATGTGTGTGTGTGTGTGACTTTACAAACAAAATATATTAGTTGTTGCTTTTGAATACCATGAGAGAATGTCGAGTGGCAAAATATTTGGCAGGTATCCGTGATTTTACCAACAGATATAATACACAAGTGCCAGTTTATGCATATGAGTTAATTTTGTCATTGCCAAGAGTATGAGCCTAATTATACTTATTTGAGTGTAAAATCAATTCTTGTTTTTATAATCTATTTTATGCTACACATGAACTAATAATACATCACATTTTTATTGAAGTAATACATTATCGATTCATTTAATCTACTAATATTTCAGGAACATAATCCTGATGCACCATATCTGGATGACCTAACAGATGATGAAGAAACATCATCTGCCAGTGAAACAGAGCATCTGGAGGAACGTCATCTACAGAACTTAATAGAACTACTCAGAACAAAATTCTCCGGCATTTTAAAATATGTCAAGGCTGATGACTCCATACATTCGATGTTACTGGATTGTTCATTATCACATGAAACAATCCAGAATATCGAATTGTCTACAAGAGACCAAGCATCCTGTGCAATGTGGAATCACAAAGAAAGGATAGAGTAACTTCTTTCCTTTTTGGGAAGATTTTACGTTGCAAGACTGGACAAAAAGGTTTGGTGGAGTAAATCTTTGGCAAGAATTTGTCAAATGCTGCTATTGACTGGGGGGAAAATCAAGAAGCTGTCGCAAAACAGCAATTCTTGACTTATCTCTCTGATCAACATGTGAATGGGATGCTCTTGCCGTGTGGTCTGCTTGTCAACAAGGAGAATTTCTTTCTTGGGGCAACTTCAGACGACCTTGTCATGTGTGATTGCTGTGAAACAGCTCTTCTGGAGATAAAATGCCCTGCTACAGGGAAAGGACTTGTAATGGAGCAAATTCCACGGAAAAATTTCTTTTTAGATGATTGTCTCAATTTAAAAAGAAATCATGTACTTTTTTTTATCAGATTCAAGGACAAATGGATATATGGAGACTAAGTAAATGTTATTTTGTAACATCTACTGACAAAAATTTCCTCTGTCAACTTACTGAATTTGATGAAAATTACTGGAATTTACAAAAACCACTACTTGTTCGATTTTTCCAAACATATGTTTTGCCAGAAATTTAAAAAAAATTAATTTGTATTTACTTAACCCTTTCTCTGTCGACGTTGCATGACATATGTTCGGCATTTTTGTTCTCGTTTTGATGGCGGTGCATGGCAGGCGACTCGAAGAAAAATTTTATCCTTGAAACTGAATTTGTTGTTACTTGCATGTCTTTAATATCCATGATATTTTTGTATATTTCTGTGAGATGGCACAGCTAGCATTACTTTTATAATTATCTCAGTGATATTTTCCCGCCTGGAATCTAGCACTAATAACATCTAATGAATCTTATATGAGTTAAAACTTCAAATAATATGTAATAGATGTGAATTTTACGGTCTGGTGTCCGAGGAAGATTGTAATGCTGCTCTAACTGCTAGGTACTATTTGCCAAAATATTTTTAAAAAGATACTTTTTTTTAATTTTTTGTAGATATTTATCTTAAACACCTCAAAGCAGTAGAATTAAAATATATATTACAGTGTTACTTTTAAAATTTAAAACTAAGGTGCATTGACCATTGTAAAGAAAACTGGTGATCAGTTAATGCAGTGGTTCTCAAACTTTCACTACTGGCGACCCAATTTTCAATCACAATTTTTATCCTGCCCCCCTCCCAAATAATAATGTAATGAATGCAATAATAATGCACTTTTTGGGGTGCTAAAGCTACAATACGATCATAATTATAAACCGTACAAATTAACAAGATAAGTATTAAATTTTGTATATATTACTTTTAGTTCGATTCACTATAAAAGCGTGTTTTTTTAGTTTGTTTTAAAACTATAATTTATTCTAGAATTATTTTTACTATACACGATAAAAATCACAATTCCAGTGAATAGTTTAATTAAGAGAAAATGCACTTACCTACTTTCAAGGACATTTCAAATTTATTTGATAATTTGAGAAAAAATCCAATAAAACTAAAGAAAATGTTCCAAATGACATAAATCACAGACACTTTTCGCTAACACAGGAACGTTATTTTCCAGCAAAACTGTCCTATTTTGTCCACGTTTTGCTGTCGTTTGATGATCTACAAATAGCATTTTGAACTTTTTCTTCCTTGCGTCTTTTTGACAAGGCGAAGTGCTACATTTATGGCTTCATAGTTTTCATCATAGAGTTCTTTAGGCAGCATTTGAAAATTTCAATTCAACTCAAACATTTGTCTATCGCTTTTCTCATGTTTACTTTCGCTATCTTGATTAATATGCAATATTTCAGCAGGTTCTTCAATTGCTTGATCAGTTTCAACTGCCTTCAATGGAGAGAGAGATCACAGATGCCCATTTTTTTATATATATTCTGCTCATTTACATTTATAAACCATAATAAGTCGTACAACACAGCAATCAAAACCATAAAATTGTTCATGGGGGAAAGTGTAGCATGTTCTAAAAAATAATTGTGTAAAATGTTTTTCATTATGCATTGTATGTTTCAGAATACTCATAAAAATACATCTTGGCCACAAATAATCCTTCAAAGTGCTCAATATGCTTATCCATATATCAAACTGATTCACATGGGGAAAAAAGCAACAGAAAAATATTATTTACAACTTTCCTAAAAGAAAAAGAGACAGAGTGAAACATACCAGCAAGTTTGAAGGTCAAATATATAATAATCAAAAGTAGCATTTTAGGAGTTAAAATAAACATATTAAAAAATCTCTCATCGTGGGATTACAGAAAAGCAAACAAAATGTCTTTTTTTATTTGGTTTTAGGATCAAAGATAGCCAAGGAGTGTTTGAAGAGGAATATTTTATTTTTGATGATCACCAGATGATAAAAATAAGTTATATCAGTGTAAATGTGTATTTTTTATTGTGTCAGAAAGTATTTTGTTTTACTTCATACCAAAAAATTATTCTTTTAAACCTTTTATTTTCAATATGCTCGCCCCCCGGGCACACCCCACAGTTTGAGAAATACTGGACTATGTACAAGATCAAAATTAAAAGCTTAGACCAGGGGGTGGCTATCTCAATTCACTCTTCCCACAATGTGGCGCAGCTGAATTGTGACCGTGGCACGCGAAGGCTAATTGAAAAATTAAAACATTTGAAAAGATAATAAATAATTTTTTTATAGTTTTTTTTAAATGTGGTTGTCGCAGACAAAAAACGCATCAAAATTCATTTAAAACACACTTAATTACACTTGAAAATTATAATGTAGAAAATACTCCATTGTTTTGAGCACTAGCTTTCGAAAGGACGTGCACTCATGAGATTTTGGAATTTGAGGGAACGTGTCGTAATACAGAGTGTTTTTTTTCCAGGTACAGAAGTTTAAGTTGGCATTACTTTCCAAGATGGCGACCGATTTAACAGCTGTCAAGTGATTTAATCTCAGTTTGGTTTGGCAATTCATCAAAACGATAATCAAGCAAGGCGTAGATTCGTCGAATGGGCCCAAAACGAGATTGCCGTTGTTCCCGATATTCATAAGCGAATTTTGTTTAGCGATGAAGCGCACTTCTGGTTGAATGGCTACGTCAACAAACAAAACTGCGGCATTTGGAGTGAAGCTAATCCACAAGTGTATGTCGAAACACCGTTACATCCAGAAAAACTGACTGTTTGGTGCGCTTTATGGGCTGGTGGAATCCTTTTTCAAAAACGATGAAGGCCACAACGTTACAGTCAACAATGATCGGTATAGAGCCATGATTACTAACTTTTTCATTCCTGAATTGAACAATCAGGATGTCCAGGAGCTGTGGTTCCAACAAGACGGCGCAACATGTCACACAGCTCGTGCCACAATCGATTTATTGAAAGACACGTTTGGTGACCGCCTAATTTCACGTTTTGGACCTGTGAATTGGCCTCCAAGATCTTGTGATTTAACACCGCTAGACTATTTTTTGTGGGGCTATGTAAAGTCATTGGTCTATGCGGATAAGCCACAAACGCTTGACCATTTGGAAGTCAACATTCGCCGTGTTATTGCCGATATACGGCCACAAATGTTGGAAAAAGTCATCGAAAATTGGACGTCCAGATTGGACTACATCCGAGCCAGCCGTGGCAGTCCTATGCCAGAAATCATATTTAAAATGTAATGCCACAAGATTATCTTTCGAATGAAAAAAAAATCATGTCAATCGAATAATACATCGTTGTTTTATTGCATTTTAAAGATCTATACCTCTAAAAAAACACCCTTTATATCTGGAAGAAAACAATGAACTGTGCCTAGTGAGTCTTTCTTACTCAAGAATGTAGACTGACTGCGCGATTTTGTTTTTTTTTTACCAATGCCATGAGATATTTGAGTAATTTAAATTTAAGATTACAAGGAAAATATTGTACTTTTTCCTACCCTAATTGATCATGTATCTTCTTTTGTGCACAAGTTTTTGCTTGTTTTGTTTCGATTTATGGAAAAAAGAAATACACTTCATATTAATGCAGGAACTATTTACGAAAGTTAATAATGTTCCAACCATTCACAGATTTAAAAATTTGATATCCATTTCATAGCATTAATTCATAGCTAGGTTTGATGATTTTTCAAGATAATAAAAAATGCTCATCTTTTCATACATCCCTTTTCATTTTTCTGCAAGATGTCAATTGTTACCCACATGAAATTCATATCGAAGTTATTGACCTACAGCACCATACTGCACTGAAATCAAATACAAGGAACTCATTTCAACCGTAAGGAATACGAATTACGTTGAATTTCAAAAAGTCGTACCAACAAGCAATTTTTCAAATTTCCACTATTTGGCTGTCAAATAATGTTGTAAGTTTGGATCAACATGTTTGTCAAACAATGTTTTCAATTATGAACGTAATAAAATCAAAATATAGATAAAAATAAACTGATAAATATCTAATACCAGCTAGTTTTGTTAGCATCTTCGATAATTAACTCTAATATAGATGACTTGGGAAAAAAACTACTAATTAAAAACTGCATTATATATATATATATATATATATATATATATATATATATATATAAGTACTGATGGTTTAATAAATATCTAGAATTAAATATTTCAAGCTACTCATTTTTATTTTATACCTAACCTAACTGATTGTTATGAACATGTAAAAAATTTATTAACAGTGAAACTTAAGTTTGTATTTTTGTCTTATTTATTACATTATTTTTAAATTTCCACTATTCAGATTAGCATAAAAAGGCACGATTTGAATAAAAAGTCATATTGATCCTTAAGTAACATTTTTTTACCTTTTCATGTTCTTTTGTTAGTTGGAAGTGGTATGCATAATTCTTTTTATCAGGTAATGACATTCTTCCCTAAAAAGTAGGCCACCCCTGACTTAGACAAAGGCTTAGTTAAAATTATCCTTTCATTTAACAAATCAAATTAATAATAAAACGAAGTACAACATATTACACTAAATTTTTATCATAACACAGATTAAAGGTACACTTAAAATTTAATTATTCTCACAAAACTAATGTGTCTGGATAATTTTGATTTCTACGCTACGTAATTATAAAGGGTGTTTTTTTTAGAGGTATAGAACTTTAAATTGCAATAAAACAACGATGTATTATTCGATTGACATGAATTTTTTTTATTCGAAAGATAATCTTGTGGCATTACATTTTAAATATAATTTCTGGCATATGACTGCCACGGCTAGCTCGGATGGAGTCCAATCTGGACGTCCAATTTTCGATGACTTTTTCCAACATTTGTGGCCGTATATCGGCAATAACACGGCGAATGTTGTCTTCCAAATGGTCAAGCGTTTGTAGCTTATCCACGTATACCAATGATTTAACATAGCCCCACAGAAAATAGTCTAGCGGTGTTAAATCACAAGATCTTGGAGGCCAATTCACAGGTCCAAAACGTGAAATTAGGCGGTCACCAAACGTGTCTTTCAATAAATCGATTGTGGCACGAGCTGTGTGACATGTTGTGCCGTCTTGTTGGAACCACAGCTCCTGGACATCCTGATTGTTCAATTCAGTAATGAAAAAGTTAGTAATGATGGCTCTATACCGATCATTATTGACTGTAACGTTGTGGGCCTTCATCGTTTTTTGAAAAAGGATTCCACCAGCCCATAAAGCGCACCAAACAGTCGCGTTTTCTGGATGTAACGGTGTTTCGACATACACTTGTAGATTAGCTTCACTCCAAATGCGGCAGTTTTGTTTGTTGACGTAGCCATTCAACCAGAAGTGCGCTTCATCGCTAAACAAAATTCGCTTATGAAAATCGACCATTATTTTCGAAATAAAATTGCACAATTTGAAAGCGTTGTTCAGGCGTGAGTCTATTCATGATGAATTGCCAAACCAAACTGAGAATAAATCACTTTACAGCTGTTAAATCGGTCGCCATCTTGGAAAGTAATGCCAACTTAAACTTCTATACCTGGGGAAAAAAACACTCTGTACTTAGAAACACAGAAAAACAATAATTTCATACAGGAAATATTTGTGCATAATAGCAAAAACAGGTTATTTTTTGAATTAATATATGTTTAAAAAATAGAAATATATGTGATTATGTAATTATATAATATAAATAAAATCAGTTGAAAACTACTTCATATAATTGTTATGAAAACGGTCACCAAAATTATGGCCAAGGGTACCATAAACAAGACTCGAGTAATGTTGCTAACAAAATACTTAAGATTTTTTCGATAAAGTGCAACAAAATTAGAATAGAATCATTTCAATATTAACCTGTAATGAAATGCTTTTTACAAAGCGCAGATTTAGGATTCGCTTTCCAATTTTTTCTTTGCAATGCAGCCTCCCATTGCAGCCTTCTAGATGGATTTGTTGGAAAGCGATACATTTTAACAGTCGAAAGCAAATTTATACCGCTTCTCATACTGCATCTAACTGCAGAACAGATAGTTCTTAGTTTGCTGTTTCTTGGGCTGCTCATTTTAAATTGATTTTTAATGATTAAATTTGTTTTTGCGAAATCTAAGACAAATTAAAACAACTACCACCTACAAATGTATACAAAACAATGTTATTTTGATTAAACCGGAAGAGAAAAAGGGTTCAATGACTACAGCGCTCCCACAGTAAGCCTTGTGGTAGAACTCGTCCATAGTCTCATCAAACCGATTCTAAAATTAAATGTGCTTTTAATTGAAATTAGCACCTTAAATAAATAGAATAAAACTACTACTATTTTTTTATTTTATTTGCCGATCCTTGTCTACGTTTTGTGACTTGCTCAAAACGCCAATGTTTTTATTGTGTCTCTTAGATTACCAATACGGAAAATACCAGCCTGCGAGTGCTGGCTCTTCAAAAGAAGCTCCACCCTTGAAAGTTAACCCTCTCGCCCTTGAAAGTTAATCAATGAATGCAATCATTTGAAAAGTTAACATCTCCGATATCCTCCACTTCCTCAATGTGGCCTACGAGCTAAAATAATTGCTGTTTAAAGGATAATAGTCTTAGTTGCTCCATTATAATTTCTATCAATCAATCAATCCTTAAGTATCCAATCAATCAATCAGATCAACCAAATACATACTGTAATAAGTTGCGTAGCGTTAAATAAAGAGCACTTTTTGAGTTCCTCACACCCTCGGGCATTCCTCTTCGGCACGGTCAAAGGAAAAGAGGTTGCTTGTCATTGGTAGATGTGCAATGACATCATTATTCCGGGTTGCCTGGTTTGGCGTTATAGCATTTTTCTATGCCGTTGTGGTTCATTGAAACATAAAAGTTTTGTCCCAATTTGGGAGATTGTTTTTCAGGCAGTTTTTTCTTCCGTGTCTTGAGTATAACAGCTAAATTCCCTTGCGTATGAAATTTTCACTGTAAAAATAACAATCGGTTCTTTTTTCATTCACGTAAATCAAAATATTTTTAATGGATTCAATTTTTGTAGAAGAAATATATATTTGAGCTTAGTAAATGAGGAACTCAATTACAAATAAAAAAAAAATTGTTATATATTTTTAATAATCCATTTACTGTGATTAATAATACTTTGTAAATGAATTACATGTTTCGAGTTTTATCCTTATGTAAGAAAAAAAGAAGTCACTTATAAATAAAGAAAATTTATGTTTTTTTTATAATATATATTTATTGGTAATATCAATGTACATTTAAAGGTAAATGAATTCGTTCTTATATCAGAATGAATTTGTACAGGCAAGTGATATTTTTAATTATTAGCTTAGAAGTTCATTTTGTAATTAGTGATTTGTTTTTCTGTATGTGTGAAGACTCATTTATTCACATTTCTAAAAAATTCGTCTAATACTCTGTTTCCTTTTAAATTTTAGAATTAAATTTACTGCAAAAAATTTTAGCTATTATAAACTTAACTATATAAATAAACTTATACATAAATTTTTATTTTCTATCTTTAGTAAAGTACTATAAATAAAGTGATTCGTGGCTATTGTATAAGAAAACACCTCACTGCTGTTCTAACTTCCATATCACATCCATATTATTCGCTCAAGTTATCATCAACACATTTATTCACATAATTCTCAATTTTTGCAATTATTTTTTAGAGGTTTTCCTCTTCTAACATGCTCACACATACAAATCTTCATTCAGGTTTTTTAAATCAAAAGTCCTGAAATAGAGTACCACTTGAATCCCTTCATCGGGGGTTTGTTATAGAGAATAGTTTGTTTTTATAACAGGCAAGTATAATGAAGATAAGATATGTCATTAATGGAATTTGATTTCATCTTAAGAAATATTTACTGATCGATGTTGTGTCACTCGAAGCACATCAATTTTCTCCTTTCCTAAAGTATGTTTCCTCCTGTAAAGCTACTGCTCGAGAATTAATACGAAAATATGACATAAAATAATACGTTTTCGAGCAAAAAATAAAAATTAGCCATTAAATTATAATTTCCAAAAAAACTTATTTAGATTTTGCAATTATTTTTACAAAATTTTCACACACTAATTATTGACTTTCTTATATGGTTACAATAAGAGATAATCAAGAAAGTATAAAACGTAGCCAGGGAGTATTTAAACGAAATCTCTCTCTCTCTCTCTCTCATTTAGAAAAATTTCTTTTCCAACATTTTCATTCTTAGAATATATATATATATATATATAGTAGTAATTTTAAAGTTTATTTTAAAATATCCAGAAATGGGCTTAATTTTCAGAAATATATATCTTCATATTCACGTGTGTTCTGTGGTATCGTTTTAAAATATTATCTGTACTTTTCTTTCCATTTTTATTTCGTTATTTATGAGCACAATGGCGTTGGAAGTATAAAGTACGCACTCAGTAAATTTTCGAAACGCCACTAATATTATACGAAAAAAATGTAAAATTTGTTTAAAAAATGATTATTTGTCAGTTAACCCAACAAACTAAACATATATGTCTGAAATAAAATAACCGTAACAGTTATAGAAACAATTAATTACCGTAAAGCAAGCGTATAACGCACTATTTGAACACAGAAAATAAGATCGAAATTCATGAGTGCGCATTATACTCTGGGGAAAAAATGTTAACATTTAAAAATAAGAAAAAGCTCCTGGAAAAAAATTAGACTTCTACATATATCGAAATATTGTTCAGTTAAAAGAAATCAAATTCTTTATCCAAATGTATATCTGGAAGAGTACACTATTTTTTTCTAATTTTTTTCTTGGAATAATACCTTGAATAAGTGATTTCTAAATATATAGAGCCAGGACTTCGAACCGTAATTTTTTTTGTTCCAGTTCAACTATAAAAATATATATATCGTTTCTCTTCCGGTTTCCGTTCTGCCAAAAATAATGGTTTTCTGTTCAGATCTGAATGAATAATTTTACTTTTTACGTATATTCTTATATTTGTACTACAAATATAATTCTAAAAAACGGCAGATACCAAATATCTGATATTCAAAGGATTTGATATTTTATGCTAACGAAAGCAGTACATTACAGTTGGAAAAATTTTTAATTTTACATTTATTCTAACTTATTGTATTTAAAGGGTTGTACAGAACATGCAAATAAATCGATAGTTTATTAATGTCTCATTCCAGAGGAAACATGAGGGGATATCGCAATGAGACGGACCTCATTATTTGAATAACAATCAAGTAACGAGGATGATATCCGACCTGGAACCGATGGGTGCGTGGTGCGGGCGGCGTAAAAAGAAACTTAAGCGTTTGTAGTTAACGTTAATGTTGAGGCGCAACTGGAATTCTGGGTGAATCTACCTCAATTGTGATCCCTTTCGGCTGCCACACGGCTGTAGCATGTGAATCTACAATGTGATATTGTTTACAAGTAACATTTATTTGCTGATTTTTGAGATATAAAGTATTAAGTTAACGCCACATCTTGCCATTATCACATTTACCTGTCATTGTTAATCGATTATCCATAATTTTCAGCATACATAGGAACAATTAGATCAAAGATGAACATTATCATATAATTTTAATCCTTGAAAAAT